>WYDI02035877.1:0-10580 GCA_009867235.2 Psittacus erithacus | reverse complement strand
AAGTTAGAAACACAGTGCTGCACCAGCCACTAAGAAGGAGAAAAAATGACTGCTACTGCTGAACCCATGACACACACAAGCTTTTTGTCCTACCTGGGTGTCTCTGCTGCCTCCTCAGCTACAATGCCTCAAGGCTTTACCCTGGGCATCTTCTCCGCAAATGCTAGGATTCCAGCAAAGGTAGCCTGTGCCTGGAGGACTTGCTTGTTCCTGCAGTGGCTTTGGGGTGCTGCTGCAATGCCTGCGAATTGCTGCATGAGAATCTGCGGGCACCACTGACCCCACATAGCTACCAAAGTGAATCAAACCCTGTGCTACCAATGTAGCTGTCAGCTTGGGATAGATACTCTTCAGTCGTCCCATGCTTGACTTACCCTATGGGGTAGAGCTCAGTTGTGTCTGCTTCAGTGATTATAACCAACAGACAGATGTGGTATAGTCTGTTGTTATGTTTGTCTAAAACATGGGTGAAGCCTTGCATGAAATAAAACCTCCTGATTAAAGAGATAATACACATTGATTTTCAGAAGTATTTTCAGCTTTGATCACGTGGAAGAGATGTGTATTCATTGGTGATAAAGTGATTAATAGTTTGCTAATACTTAAGCCAAGGAGATAACTATGGTTTGCCAAAAAGAAAGCAGCATTTTTAAAGAGGCAAGGGCAATTAATAGAAACAGATCCAAAGTGAAGGACCACCTTTCACTGAAGGAGTGAAGATTCAAAATTCTGTGGGAAGAGAAATTAGATTTTGAGCACATCCTTAAAGTGTATTTAAAGGAACATATTATGAAAGGTAATGTTCTTCCCTGAGCCAAGATCCCGTTCCATGAGAATGTAATTATTCCAGAGCTGGATCCTAAGTCAAGAAGATGCAAATTTCTAACAGTCTCTCAACTGCCTCATAATGGGTGAGAGGAAACCTTAGAGCCAACATAAATAATGGCCAAGCCTCTGCATGCATTTTCCATTTCCTTTTGGCCTTTGAATTTAGAAAATTTTGCAGCCACCAATTTTAAATACTGTAGGCAAACGTTTTTCTTCCCTTTTATTTTAGGTCGACTTGAATTAAGAATGATTTCATGGTAAATAGCTAATGAGTTAATCCCATGGGTACAGCTAATCTCAGAATCAGTATACTGGAATATTCTTTTTCCTTTCTGGAGCTTGTCAGATAAGGATTTAAGGGATGAAGTATTTGCTGTCCACCGGTGCTAGGCAGGGTAGCAGCAGAACAGTGGAGAAGAATGCTTATACCTGAGAATTCTGCCAGTTTGGGTGTCAAAGTGTTTCCTGCACTGAATGAAAGGATTTTTTAAATGTCAAGTTACATTAAGTGAAAGGCATGCAGCACTGTGAGAAGCAGTAGGAAAATGATCTGTTATAAATATTTGAACTCTTGCTGAGGTATCTTTTCTCCTCTGTCCTCCCTGGAATAGCTAAAAACTAACATCTCTGTAGAGCTTAAAGAAGCGGGCCAATCAGCTATTGAACACACAGCATTTGTTGCCTGGGGGAATGAATAATTAATGTAGTCTCCCTAATGTGATATCAGAGGGAAGGAAAAGTAATAGCAAATATGCCTATGCATAAGGGGGAAAAAAGACAATAGTAATATCCTATCAGGTCTGCTTAAGTAGTTCATATACATGAACCTGAGCTGAAGGTGCAAACTGAAGTCCCTAGTGAAAAATCCCTAAGCTGAGAAACCAGAATACTTTCTTTTGCTGGAAGCAGAAGTGAGGTGAAGGCAGGAAAGATTTCTGAGCCTGTTCAAAAGGAAGCAAGGAAAGTATTTCCAGCTGAAGATTTTGGACTTTGAGATGAAATCGCTGCTGCTAAGCTTGGCTATTCTCTCAGGTAATGAAAGATTCAGGCTTGCATTTCTATAAGTTCTTCTGTATATCCTGCCTCTGAATATAACTTAGGCAAATCTAGAGGTAGAAATCCTTTGAATTTTCTTTTTAATGGTTCTTTCCCTATTAAAAGGTAAGTACTTATCAGGGAAAAAACATATATATGTATTCAGAAGATAGTCCTAGAAGCTTGGTTACATTTTAGAAGGGAGTTGCTGTAGTCTGAATGTTCAAAATTGTTCTAGAGCCAGTACAATCAACAGAGACAATGTGGAAAAAGCAGAGTAAAAGGGGAAACAGGAACTGGTGAATAGGAAGTGTAAGCAGAAGAACACTTTTTGAGATCACTGAGGTCCCCAGAAGCGACAGTGAAATTTATGCAAGTTTTTGTTTTGAGAAACAACCAAAAAACTGTGCTTGCAATCAGAGAAGGAAGTTTTGGAATGATGAGGAACTGACAGTACAGAGGAAAAATACTGCAGGGGACCATATATACTATTTTATTTTTTTTTTTGTCTTACTGTCTATAGTTTAAAGCCTTTTCTCCATGAGAAAGTTTTGCCAGTCTGGTTAGGTGTGCAGCTTTAAATAAATCCACTGACATTCCTATTTGACCTTAAACTATTTTTTTTCCTATTTTTAGCTCAGGACTGTGAAAAACTTGTGTGCGCTATACCAAGCAAGAAGGTCTACACAAGAATTTACATTAGTTAGACTAGATTGATTTAAAACCTGGTTAAAATTAAATCAGTGCATCTTTCTGTTGTAGAGAAGTCCTACACTATGTGAACTGTACACGAGAGACAAATCTGGTAAAAGTATTTCATTGCTGAGGAGGTATGTCTGAGGATTCACCATTTTTCAAAGAAGTACTTTGAAGAAGAAGCTAGAATTAAGAAAAGTTGACTGCCTTACAGGCGCCCCATTCGCCCAAACAAACAAACAAACAATAAATTCTGCATACACAGCTTTAAATTGGACCGCAAAATCAAGAATCAAAGACACTGAAAGACAGAAAGGCCTGTTCAAGAAGTGGTATTAAGAAAAGCCAAGATCATTGATAGAGACAGAGAAGCATCACAGGCAGCTTGGTGAAGAAACCAGTTAACAAATCCGGAGAATTTAAAGCATCTCATGTTTAATACTCTGAAAGATTCAGTGATATGTCTTTGTTGTTAATGTATTGAAGCAAAATTGTAAAGGCTGCTAGGTTTGCATGCCATAGGCAAAGGAGAGTACATGCAAAGTCATGTTCATCCCTGCTCCATTCAGCACGTAAGAGAGTTGCAATGTGGGCTTCAATAAAAAACAATGTCACATTCTGCTGCAAGATGTGTGTATCATTGAAAACCTGTTGTGAGAGAAGGAAAGAGAGATCCTGTCTCAATAGGCTGACATGAAGATTTTCTCTTCTCCAGCAGTTCATATATCTTTATAAAAACATAGTAATTGTGGAAGGGAGTCTGGGTAGAAGTCAGACTGTACAGATCTAGGAAATAATGCCAGCTACAGAATTTGAGAAGAAATAAAAGCAAAATTTGCAATAGTTTTACTGCAAAAATTTCCTCCTTTTTCAACCATCTCTAAGTTGTAACAAAGTGACCATGAGAGAAGTATGAAAAAGTAAAGCATACAGGATTCTTTCAATAACACAGGATGGCAGGGAAGGGAAAAAAGCAACTCTGATAATAAAGTAAGCTAGGAAAAGAATGAAGGCATAGCTGAGAAGAGAATCCATGGACTAAAAATACCTAGTGGTAGTAGCAGACCATTACATGGCTGACTGCAGACTAATTGCATTTGTTCAGTCATTGTGAAAATGGATACAGATGGGATGCACAAGTTTGGAAATATCCTACTGTTACAGAGAAAATAAAGCAAATGTTAGATAATAAGCCATTACCTAAGATGATGTTGGAGAGAACTCAGAAGATCATATGTCTAAAATACTCTTTTCTGCTTTAAGAGCTCTTTTAATTAATTTTTACAGATTTTTTTTTAATAAAAAGGAATGCTGGATGGTGGTTGGTGGAGAAAAGGAGGAGGCAGATCTTAGCTGGTGAGATAGGTTTTCTTGCTGTGCCACGGTCCGAAGTAACATAACACTTCCTTTCTTGAAACAGAACTTGGTTTTGTGAAAATCTGTTAGAGCTGGTAGCAGAGCTTCCGTGGTCAAATGAGTATTTTGAGTTTCTTCACTGCTGTGGTATTGCAGGTTCTCACTGGGATGCCTTCGAAGTCACAGTCCAGATTTTACAAGCTTTTTCTAAATAGGAACATCTGGGGAAACAGCTGATATCAAAGTCAGCAATTCCTCAGAGGTCTGAATGCATTCCAGATCCAAAGGGAGAAAAAGAAAAGCCCAGACCAGTCTTTGTATCTGTTTTTTATATACTCATAGGACACCTAGTAGCAACTGGGACTCACAGCTGTTACTCCTGACTGCTCTGATGTTATTACATGGTTCCTGGAAAGTCGTGTTTGGTCCCAGCAAATCTTGGTCAGAAGGAAAGCATAAAGCATGAAAACTTCTGTCTCCAGCTGCATAAACAACACAGCGGGGTCCTACATAGTTCTCAAAATAATAGGAGATGGCTGAGGTATGCCAGGCAGGAAATCTTCCTTGCCAGTTAGCATCCATCGTTTCCCACAGTTCAGACAGATTTACGAGTCAGAGACACTGGGCAGCCTTTGGGCCAAATGCCTGGCACGTCATTCTCTGCTGAAGAAGGACACGTGTTACCCTTCATTAGGGAAAGCATAAGATGCACTTGGCAGTGCGTTCCTCTGAGCAGGGTGACTGTGACATTTAGTGTGAGTCTGTTACAGAGCTACTTCACTTTCCATCTGCACTCCAGGTAAATCAGCTTCACTGCATGCACTCTGGTGTTTATGTGTCTCTTAGAAACACCCTGACAGAAAAACTAGTCTGGGGTTTTTTTTGGTTGTTTTTTTTTTTTTTTTTTTTTTTTTGTGGTTTTTTTTTTTGTTTGTTTGTTTTTTATTTTAGGATTTTTTTTTTGTTTGGGGTTTTTTGGGTTTTTTGTTGTGTTTGGGTTTTTTGAGGGGGTGTTTGTTTTGTTTTGTTTTTGTTTTTTTTTTTTTGCAAAAAGGCTTTAAGTCTGCTTGATAAAAGCAGAAAGAAAATGGAAAAGATACTTCGTGGAGAGATTTAAGTCTGAAGATTAAAATGCTACTCCATGGTGAGTAACACTGAGGCATTTGTGGTACTTCTTTAGGCTCTGTCAGTTACCTAAATAAAAAATCAGAAGTGCTGGCTTTTGAGCTCCGGTAATTTAACACAAATTTTCATTCATTTTGGCTACATTGCTACAAACTTATACAAACCACATTAATTAGATAAGCCTGGGAAACTCTCTGTATTACAACACAGAAAACCTGCAAAGAAGGACCTTATAGCCTTTAAAGACAATTCTAGAAAACCACAGGAAAATTAACATTATACCACAGAAACTCAAAAACTGAATTGTCAGGGGGAAAAGAGCTTGGGAAGAAAAGAACGATAGGGAGGGGGAGAGAGCCAGTGATAAGTTTCAATATCATTTAGAAGAAAGAGGAGGTCAGACAGAGCAGTATACACAAAAAAATCATGTCTGCAGCTTCACAAGTCAGAAGGAAAAGCTCACATACTTGCTACTAATAATTCGTGTTCCTTATGTTTAGCTGACAGCAGCAGGGGAGACTGAAAAAGCAACTCTGCAGGTACATAGCTAAGAAAGGTTTGACAGCATTGCTATTCACTCTGTGAAGACAGACATTAAATATTTAAATCAGTTTAAATGCAATTGTTCTGTTTCAAGTCAGAGAAGATCCGGAAGCGCATCAAAGATGCACAAGGATTTTGGTAGCAGGCAAAAGCAATTACCTGAGATGCAATATCTAAGCATCTGCCAGCCATGTCTGAAAGCAGGGTGCTTAAGCTGGTACGACAGAACCACTGCCCAGATGTGTAGACTGTGGCTGCAAAGGGAAAACTTTAATTAGTATTCACTGACATGTGTCCTATGGACTCCTAACCTCTTGTGTACTCCCATCTGAGCCTACAACGGACTAAGCAGAGATGCCTGAAACAGCCTATGTTTCTTACATTGTCACTAAAACCATGGATCAGCTGGCTGAGAGGGAGCTGAGCTTCCCAGCAGGCTAGCTAGAAGGAGGAGGTTGCTTGGCAGAGCAGAGTACAGGAAAAACATGTTACAGAAGTGTTGCACAAGCCATCACTGTTAACACTACAGTCTTACCTAGTCCTTTATCATTTATCTATAGTCCTTGCCATCAAAATTTCACATTTACAGGAACCTTGTTTCACTTCACTGTATTTTGTTGACTACATAATTTACGGTGGGTTTTTTCCCCCAGAACAATGTAGTGGTGTTGGTTGGGCATGCCCAATTTACCAGCCTTGTGTGTAGATTAATTATTGCCTTTTCTGTGCTCCATCAATATGTATCCCAAAATTACTAGCTGCTGGGAGGTACTGCTGTTTTCCCTAAGGGAATGCTGAAGCTTCTGTGCTGGTGACCAGGCTTGAATGATAGCGCCCATGGGTTCATTCTCCGGCTTAAAGCCCCTCTGCAAATGATCAATAGCAACTGCCTGTCTGAACTAGGAGGCCTGGCTCTGCTCCCTGTTGTCTCTGCTGTTTGGGTTGTCCTTGCTGCCTCACTAGCTGACTCAGGACAGACAGAGCTGCAGTGAGCATATTCTTCACAGTATTTAATGGCTGATTGTGATGTTTCTTTCACTACATGCTGCATATACGCTCAGATTAAACCAAACTACCATTCAAGACTCTGAATGTTTTAATGAGTGAAGCATCATGTAATCTTTTTGCAAGTTAAGTTTACTCTCTATGGGATGTTGCTGGGAGGAAGATCCAGAGCAGCAGGATTCACTGTGCAACTGAAATAATGCCTGGGCAGAATATTTCATCGTTGTGCTTGATCACCCCTCAATAACTAACATCTGCAGATCTTCAAGACTTCCCTATCCCAGAGAAAGCATTTGTTGTGGTTTAAGCCCAGCTGGTCGCTAAGTACCGTGCAGCTGCTCAGACACTTCTCCCCCTGTCTCTTGGGATGTGGAGGAGAATCAGAAAAAAGTAAAGCCCACAGGTTGAGATAAGAACAGTTTAATAATTGAAATAAAGGAGGATATTATTATTATAATATTAGTATTAGTAGTAGGAAAGATAGAGGAATAGAACACAAGTGATGCACAATTGCTCACCGCCTGCTGATGAATATCCAACCCAGTCCAAGCAGCAATCTGGGCCTTTTGAGTAACTCCCCGCAGTTTATATATTGGGCATGACATGCTGTGATATGGAATACTTCTTTGGCTACTTTGAGTCAGGTGTCCTGTCTCTGCTTCCTGCTGGCTTCCCATGCTCCTCCTCACTGGAAGCGCATGAGACTGAAAAGTCCTTGATCAGGGTAAGAGCTACAGAGCAACAACTAAAACATCAATGTGTTATCAGCAATGTTCTCAGACTAAAGCCAAAACACAGCACTGCACCAGCTACTAGGCAGAAAATTAACTCTATCCCAGACAAAAACAAGATGGCGTTGATCAGCTGCATTTTTTAACACAGTACTACAGTCTCACAGTATTTGATATGTGTTTTTGCTCATAGAATCCAAAAGAAAGAGAGTGCTGTAACACAGCTTGTCATTGCTGAAATAGAAGTTACTTGCTGCATGCATTATGGTGTGACGTGACAGCACATAAAAATGTTTGAGATTGCACAGTCACCTGCAATTGCACTGAAGGACAGTGCAGGCCAGATAGATGTGGTACAGTCTTGTCCTTGCTGCCTAGTGTTCTTGATCTTTGGCTTAGCTCTCTGAGAGACTGTGGGTAGGGGTGGTCAAACCCATGCTGTGGGGTGTGCTTCCAGTGAGGCAGTGAGAACAGAATAAGGCAGCCAGAGGGTGCTTGAACATGCCTCTAAATCCTGATCTAGTAAAATGCACAAGCACAGACAAAAAAAGGATTAGTTCATGTACAAGAGCAAAACTTTCAGAATCTGACTTGACTGCTGGAAACAAAAATGCTCATTGGAGTAGAAAGGAGCTTTTAAGAATTAGGCGGTTAAATTGATTTCTAGCTTTCCTGTGCCTTAGCTTATCAGCAGAGGGTAATCACAAGCCCCTCTACTCACTGTCATGAGGATGAATAACATAATGATTTTACAGGATCCAAATAAAAGAATAATGAGGGCTAAACAAGGACTTTGAGTAGTTTGAGCATGAGAACAGTAATGCAGTTTGACTGCAATAATATCCTTCAGTGCTGTAGACTATCTCAGCTCTGTCAACTACAATTAACTGCAGTATTGAAAATTGAGCCTAGTATTGTGTTAAAGTTTTCCAATTCCAGATACCTATGTATCCATTTGGATGGTCACTGAAGCAGCAGTATATATCTAAACATGGTTCCTCTGATATGACTGTTGGTGAGGATATCAAAATATGATATATGCAGTTATCCTTGCCCTCCCTCCTTTCATCTGAATCTCCCACATAACTTGACCAAATCCCCAAATGATAGCGTGTTAGCCTCCAAGGCACCCTTAGGTTCCAGATGGGTCAGGCCTTCTCTGCTTTACACTATAAGCTACATGACAACGCTATGAAATGGAGCCCCTTCAGCCTCCTGAGTCTGCTGGTTCATTGCAGGGTAATGCGTTCACACCTTCAAAGGCTAGGCTTAGTTCATCTTATTGTATGCTGGATAACAATCTGTCTGATGCCAGCATCTGAGTGCTGTTCAGTGCTGGCAGAAATCCCAATTTGTTGTTTTTCCCTCTATAGACCAAAGAAGATACTTTAGATGTCCTCTAGTGTGTCGCTTTTGGAGTGCCTTTAAATCTTCTAAGCTTTATGGAGCCCCTCTTCTTTGGGCTTTGGTGCTGTTCATGTAATACATTATTGCTTCCAAACAACATACCCTTTGAAGGACACACCATAGAAGAACTTGGTCTTTTGCTGAAGCATACAACATGATGACATTTTAGTTTAGAAACATGAAGGCCTTTGCTTGGGGTTGCTGGCAACTTTGTGAAGTAGTGAAAGAGTTAATAACTTTAGTGTTTGAGCTAGAGTATGCAGACTGTGTTACAGGGAAATGGGATCTCTGATTTTGGGAGCTACGTGTTCATTTCCAAAGTGATGTACATTTTACTTCATTTTTGAAAGTGCTCTCCTCGCAGGAGCAAAAGCTACTACTAATGCTGGACCAACAGACTTGAAGTAAGGCTCTGGGCAAGATCTGAGCCCTTTCCTCCCCTCTCCTGATGAAAGCCAGCTCTGCTTAGTTCCCTCTAATTTAAGCACCTCAACAGTTTTGGAGCTTCACAGAGAAATGCTGCCATGACTCAGCCCTGCCGGAAGCTTTGCAGTGCCAACACCCAGAGCTCCTTATGGAGTGAGCCTATAAGAATCCATAGGAAATGGGACACCACCTCTGCTAGGAAACAAAACAAGGGAAGGACATGAGTTCACAGGACACTGCCTGGTGGCTACCCAGACTGCTTAATAGCTAATGTGTTCCCCTACTTAGCCTCAGCCCATGCTGGCTGGTATTCCCTGAGATGCTGCTGGGACACAGTTCAGAGTAAGCAAGGGTCAGGAACTGTTCTTAGCTGGTGTTATGGGTCAGGATACACTGTTTTGGGAAGCAAGTGTTCAGCTGTATGCATACCAGTTTTGCCATGACATTTGCCCCCAGGGGCTCCCAGCGGAGATCTAGGTAATGATGGGATTCAGGAATGAGAGAGAGTTGTTGCTGCACTTAGGTGGACAGAATGCTGATGCTGTAGTGAGAGGTATGTCTGTTCTTCATGTCCTCAGGTCTTATTTCTTGTCCCCATGTACAAGATAGAGTTGAAAGGGACCTTACTGGCTGATTTCCAGACAGCAGGGGAGCAGGGAAGAGTGTCTTTGAGTCCAAATCATGCTTCAAGAAGCCAGTCTCCCTGATGTGTGTCCCACACACCCCTCCCAATCTCTATGCCCATGTAATGCAGCCCCAGGATATAACCCAAGCAGCAGATAGCAAGGGTTCCAGTACACTGGTAGCAGTGGGAAGATACAGTTATAGACTGGCCTACCTTCCTGGAAACTTGTCCTGTAAATTGAGCATCAACAGCAATAATTTCTGAGGTTAACTTTTAAATGCTCTGATTTCCCACCACTCCTGAAGTGGAAGGACTAGCTTCACATTGGCTTTCTGGTATAAAAGAGAAAGTTTCTCTATAGCCGCTCTGGGCTGAGCTTCTGCAAATGGGAGTTGTTTGTCTGTGTGACTGTCTTTCTTTGAGAAGGGAAGTTTTGAAACTATTATTGCTCCAGTAGTGATATCTGGACTGTAAAATTGTTTAGCACTTTGTTGGTTGATCATCAGCTGATATGTTTTCCATTCTGCTCCCATTGAAAGGCTCAGCAGCTTTGCAGTTTAAATGCCCTCTGCTAGATTTCTAAATTATACTTTAATACAGCACAAAGTCTAGTTCAGGCCTCAGCAGTGCTGATTAGACAACTGTGGTTAGGTAACTGCTGGTTAGGTCTCAATGGACTAGGTCTATCAGAAATCAAAGCTATCTAACTAAGGTATAACACAAATCACCACTGCTGCTACCACCAATAATAATAATGATAAGGGAAATAACAAGGGAAGAGAATACAACCGCTCACCACCCAC
>WYDI02035876.1:0-16564 GCA_009867235.2 Psittacus erithacus | reverse complement strand
CTGCCCATGGCAGGGGGGTTGGAACTGGATGATCTTAAGGTCCTTTCCAACCCTAACTATTCTATGATTCTGTGATTTTTGCGCAGTATGGCTTCTACATAGATACGAATTTCACCACAGGTTTTTTGCTCAGGCCAATTTTTCTGATCTAGGATGGAATTCCTTATCAGCATAAATTGCAAAGAAAATAAAGTTCCATAGCTGATTTCAAAACCATAGCAGTTCTGGAGGGGGCAATGGAAATGCTGAAGTTAACAGTTAGCAGATCAGCAAAGCAGTATGCAATTATTTGCCCAAAGAAAGAAGCAATAAATTGGAGCTGGGAGCTGGCAGTGGCAGTCTGTTCAGGTTTTCTACAGATCACACATACTAAGGACTCTTTTCTAGACAGAATAAGATCAAAGCCTCTCCAAAATTTATCACACCAAGACCATGAAACTTGGTTTCCCACACGCGCTCGGCTATTTGGCCATTCTGGAGTAAATATAGGAAAATGTTTCCCTATTTTTTCTGGAATACTTTGAGAAGCCTCAATTAAACTGAAAACAGAAACTGAAATGAGTTTCAAAGTCCCGAGAGGTTCAATTTAACTACAGGCACTAAGTTTTTGAAAAGCTCTGTCTTGGAGCACGACTGTGGTTTACGGGGGCTTCTGCCAGGCAACACCTTAGTTTTGGGCACAGAAGAGAAGAATGCAACACAATTTAATTTCAATTAATGAGATTTGGACCAGACACAGTGAGAGAATCTGAAATGTGGACTATTACCAGCACCAGAGAACAAAAAGAACATTGTGTTGCTGCCTAATTAATACTTGACACAGAAAATATAACAGCTTGTGTGAAATACAGCATCTTAAAAAGCAGCAGATTAATTATGCTTATTAATTTATATTTAGTGCAATAAATATATACTATATTAAATATACTTCATATAATATCCTGGCTTACAGCTATGTTTTTTCCCTGAGATAAACTTCTGCTGACTGTAGAAGGAAGGATTTGAAGATTATGAAGATGCTAAGGGTTTTTCCTTCTGTTTCCTGTCTGTTTCCAATAGAGGATATGAAAAAATTACAGGGTTTGGGCTAAAATAAGTTTGTGCTTATTTGAGAAATTATGCAGTTTCATTTACTCTTTACTTTTTTTCCATTTCCTTACCATCTTACTGAGGTTTTTTGGATAAATGATACTTTGCATGGAAAAACAGAGCTATTGATAGTTATTACCAATCAATAAGAAAAATCCTACTCTCCTTCATTATCTCCTCACAAGAAACAGCCTGTAAATAGCTTTTACTGCAACTAAAACAGGCAGTGTGACAAATCTGTGGATTGGGGCTCTTCTTCCTGCAGTAAATAACTCCTTTCCAATAACAAAATACTGACTAGACCACAAACCCATCCTGCACAGAATATACGTAGATCAGAAAAACTTTGAATAGGTTTTATTATCGGCTTTTCACAGCTTGAAAAAACTCGTTTTCTTTGTATTGCATTTTTAATAAATACATTTTATAGCAATAGCTAGTCAATGCACAAGCTGAAAACTCCACAGATCGCTTAAACAATCATCTGCCTCCTTTAACTGACCAGAACCACCTTCCATCAAAGAACCTCCACAAGAAAATGTCCTTCAAAAGGAGCTTTTGAACTCCTCCCGATGCAGAAATGCACTCCAGAAGGAGCCCTGATTGATGTCAGACACCACCTGGGTGCCTAAAATTGTCAGGCCCAGGAGGCAAAGGAGGAAGCATGGTTTTAAGCCAGATAATTCATTTCTACGCTCTAAAAGGAAAAAGCAATGGTGAAATCATGGCAAAACATAAGCAAAATTACAGTTTTCCTCTAGATATCCCAGACTGACAGCAAATTGAGATACTGCGACTCTTCAGTTTGCCTCCAAACCCCATAGCACCTCTCAGTGACAAACCACAGCTCACTAAAATTTTGGCCTGATAACATCACACATATCAATACATCCTACATGCAAAATAGCCCAAATTGGCCAGCACAAGGTCAGCGGCACTTACAGTCAGCCTCATCATATCTCATTTTATCTTGTACAGGACATCAGAGTAGTCTTCTTTTCACATTGGCTGTGGTAGGTAGCTGAAGGTTGAGGGATCAGAAAGTCGGGGAGATGTCTAGCCACACTGAAACAGCTGGGAATATTGCATTGATTTCACTGGGTTATCAGGCTGCCCCACAGAAAACACCCAAGCATCTGTGCCTTCTGTCAGTGTAACTGATATGAGCAGAGTCAAACCACAGAGGAATCTGGCCTTCTACTTTCTCTTTTAATTTAATACCAAGCAGATACGTGAGTTGCTGCAAACTCTGATGCCTGCTGGTTTAATTTGGAGCTGCAAATCACTATAATATCAATTATCAGACACATTCCAACTGAAATCAAATAGATCCTTTGACATCCAGAACCATCACTGAAAGAGCAACGGAGGAAAGACATGGAAAAAAAGTAAATCCACCAAAATGCTGACAGAGTACCACAGAGCTGTTCCAAGTAGCACCTACATGGTGTAAAGGCAGAGATGTCCCCCAGGAATAACAGCAAATGGGCTCCTGAAGCATAACTCGTATTTTTTCAATGGAAATAAGAGCAAACCTGATTAAAAAGAGACACAGTTGTTGCCTACCATCTTGTCTATGCAAGTCCAGTCTTGGCCTTGTTTTGATCTGTTCATCCTAGCAAACAATCAGCACCATTAAACTGCTTCAGAAAATTAATTAAAATAGCAAGTAGAAGGAAATGATGAATTCTGTTATATCAAGTTATCTAATTATTCAAGAAACAGCATGCTACAGAATTCATGCTTTCTGATTGCTCATTTAATTCAGTATATATGATCTGGTGATTCTTTGCTAAATAGTTGAGAAGAAACAAACAAAATAAACCCCCTTTTTCTGAGAAAACCAGTCAAACTCAATCAAACAAGTAGCAATAATCAGCACTGACACATGATATAGCACAAAGACTCAGGTTAAATACGAAGAAGTTTTTCCCTGTGAGGGTGGTGAGGCACTCGCAGAAGCTGCCCAGAGAAGCTGTGGCTGCCCCATCCCTCACAGTGTTCAAGGTCAGGTTCATGGAGTCTTGAGTGACATGGTTTAGGGTGAGGGTGATGGCAGGGTGTTGGAACCGGATGATCTTAAGGTTCTTTCCAACCCTAACTACTTTATGATTGCATGATTCATAAGACTCACTCCCTTTTGTATGAGAAATGTAATACGGAATAACTGAATTCAGCTGAAACCAATTTTTCTAATTTATATAAGCATGAAATATAAAAATATCTCAGCAACATTGCCTTGTCTTTTGTTTAACAGGTGCTGCTGTGGCATGTGGCAACTAGTGCTTAACATTTGCCAATTATTTTTAATTTAGAAAAGATCCAAATCCCGTTAGTCTTCCCATTGACCTCAATGTCTGTCACCTTCTCATTTTTTTGCTAAATCCTATTATTAGGCTATTATTTGCTATCATTTCTCTACTAGATACTAAAATTCAGGAAATATTAGGTGCAGCTATTTATCCCATTTAACTTCTAACACTGAAGGATATATCGTTATTTTCTTGATACTGAAGTAAAGGTAAAGCAAAAATTAGGCTCTTTTTTGGGCAAACACGACAGCATGCTGCTTACAGAACTGGGTATAAAGTTAGTAACCATCAATCAGGATCCTGAAAACTAAAAGTCTTTTCAAAAACTATATAGCTCAAGTTTCTAAGATACAAAACTATCCATGATATCATGGCACCAACTGAAGCACTTAGAAATGAGGGAAAAGACAATAAGTGGTGTCCGTGTCCCTGAGGCTGTCCATACAATAAACATACAAAGACTGGCTGTGGAAGTCCAACTCCCTGAGCATAAAATCTGACACCTTTTTTCCTGTGGAGTAAGTGTGGTTTGAGACAACCACAGTGAGTAAACTTCAATTAGCACAAAGGAACAAGCACTCTTCTTGCAAACACAGAATGCAGAAAATATTTTCTCCTGTCTTAAGAGATTAAGAAGATCACCTAGTCATACAATACAGTCGTATAATAGTCATATCAATAAGGTCCCCAACCCTAAATTAAATGTCCTTATGGAACTGAAGTACAAAGCAACTGAAAGAAACTCTTTTCATTTGTATAAACATCTGTCAATAATTCAAAGTTGTATTTTACACAATGAATCTTGAAGGGCCTGTTCAGCAGGAGATACCTAAACCATTAAACCAAGATTAAAACGAAATCATAAAGCTGGGTTTGTTTCAGTAAGCCTGGAATTTCAGATGAAGAAGAGACATATTTCAGGTCAAGGCCTCAGCTGAGTTACGAACAATCTGTGCGAGTTGGCTTTATTTGGAAAATATTTTGTTCAAGCAAATCATATTTATCTGATCCCTTTCATTTGACTTAAAATCCATGAATACAAACACTTCTCTTGCTGAATACAGGAAACATAAGCCAGTTTTCTTGTTTGTGATTCCAACCATACTTCCAAAACTTCTCTAAAAAAAGAAGTACCATCTGCTGCGATTCTCCTAAGGCCATGATAAAAACTGAGTTTCTGATTTCTTATTATTCCTCTGGTTGCTTTCTATTTGTATTTTTGATTCTCTGATTTTTCTCCACTTACCATTGAATCCTGTTCTGTGGAGGGCTGGAGGTGGGGGGTGGGAAGGAAAAAGGAGACTGCAAACTATTAAATTCCAATCCCAGCATTTACATGATGGGAAGTCCTTGGCCTTTTTCATCTATGATCTAATTGTTCATCACTTTAACGTAAGTGGCAGATATCTAGTATGCACATCGTCCTTACAGAGATTTGTGGCTGCCCGTAGATCAAAAATATACACGCTGGAGGCAGCCTAAACTCCAGTTTAACATATTAAAAAAAGATTTATATGGCCCTTGGACATCCCTGAGAAATTCAGTGAGAGTGATGGGACTGTGCCTTGATAACACCAGATTATGACAATAATAAGTTAGTAGGATATAAGAACACTCTAGCAGGAATAAGTAACTGCAACATTCAGTGAGCAGCGATGTAGAATTTGTCACAGTGGTGATTATTTATGTTGCAGTACCAAAGTAGCAGCACTATGATTAAGGTCCTTCAATGGATTTAGATTTAATAAGAGCTTTAACCTTTAGTTTGTTGAAAAAAAACCACAAACCCTCAAACCACTGAAATGGCAAAAAAAGTCAAAACATAGGATGTGAACTTTGAGCTGTACCTTAAACTATATTTTCATAGTGGTTTGATGAAAAAATTATCGACACAACAAGTATCATAAAATCGTTTGAATCTTTTTAAGCATTTTTTTTTGTGTTCATTAAAGTTGGTTTTGTACAAGGCTTCAAAACACTTGAAGCCTCCCTGTGCAGGAAAGGCTGCGCTGGAAATCAAAACCATTTTGAAACATCAGCAGTCAAAGGGTGGCTCCTTTGACTGGAGGTTTCTTCCTGCAGCAGTAGTTATCCATCAGTTGTGTTTTCTGTGCATTTTAGTTTTACTGTGAGTGTCTCACACCATCATTTTCATTTCAGAGTGCTGAGTTGCGTTCAGACAAAATAATTTCACAAATGTATGGAATATTGTGACAGCCAGCCCTGTCAGTGAAATCACTAGCTAAGGAAAGAGGATAATATTAAAGATGTATAACAAAGAACAAGTTTATGAATATAGATACCTTCTAAAGAGGGAAATGAAAGCATTGCTGATCACATCATAGGCAATATGAACAGGAATCCATGCACAAATCTTTCCTTCATAGCCTTTATTTGTATACCTCTAAGCTTAGAAGCACTCAGAAATTTTAAGAGTATATAAGAACATCATGCCCTAGCATTAGCTGTAACTAAATAGAGCTTTTGATAATTCATTGCAATTCAGACTACGACAATGTGCCAGAAACTTGCTCCCTAGTTTCTACTGTCTAATCAAGTAGCACTTGGAGAAGCTTTTAATGCAGTGACATGTCAGGAAATGATAAGGAAATGATGGGAAGGGTGGAATTTCTGAAATGATGCAGGGTCCTAGCATCAGTCCATGTGGAACTGAGTGCTCTTCTGGTTTTTGCACAACTCTACCTTTAATGTGCTTCATCATTAACAAAAGGGCTTCTGCATTTGATGCCTCTCAGCAAAGAGACTCAAATCTCTTTGAATAAAGAGAAGACTAGCTCATTTCTATTATAGTCCCACAACAGGAGTAGGAGCTGAGAAGGAGTACACTGTGACATTGTGACATTCAGTAGCATGACACTGAATTGAGGCAGCACGATGAGATACAGCCCACATACACTGGTCATTGCCATTTTCAGAAATGAGAGTAGAAAAAGATGTCTAAGATATGTTTTCATCTTTCACACTCAATAGAGAACAGTGATCTCGACACCCACAGGCCTGACGCAGCACTGGGTGATGATATAGAGATGACAAAGAAATAACATTATCTCATATTGAGAAAATAGAATTACTCTTGAAACTATCATGATTTGAAACAACTATACATTTATTTCTTTATTACCAGAAAACCATGCCTCTACATTTTGTCAATCAAATTAAAAGCGTTACACTGGCTATTGCTTTTAACCACTAGAGCCTAATAATAATTTTAGACCCTGGGTCAAATAAAATAATTCTTCAACAAAATATTCGTAAGACCTAAATAGGTTTTGCTCTAGCTTTTGCTTCTGTGGTCCTTTACATCTTTTTCTCAAAGCAAAGAAAAAAGTAGTTATTATAAACCAGACGTGAATTTTATGGTCCAAAAAGATGGGGAGATCCCATTGATTTGCACAGCCCTAAGGGAAGACAAGATGACAACAGTCCCTCTCAAAATGTTCTTCAAGAATAAAGTCATTATAAGCTGCTTTTCCCTTGGCATTTGTCTGGCTGTTGTGCCCTGGCAGACCAAAACCATCAGGCCTCACCTTGCTCTACAACTTTGCTTACTAATCTGTCAATGTTGTATGTGGAAAGAAGAGCTGCAACCTTGTAGAAGTCCTTGGTGCCATGGTATAGCGGTTTGCACATCTTTCACCATGCACACCAGTTGGCTTCATAGGTCAAGTAGAGTTCTTGTTTTCTTTGTCCTGTACCAAGAGGTCATTTACTGCTTGCTTTTGAGCAGTCAGATAGCACCTATGATGCTGTCTGTATTATCACATCATGAGGACTTGAATGATCCAGCTGAAATCAGGTCCCTGGAGCTTGAACAGAGTTGGGACTTAGGGCTTCTATAATGTTAATATAATTTTCCCAGCTTCAATTAGAGTTTGATCTAATACAGTTGTTTCAAAGTCTCTACAAAATTGAAGCTTGGTGTTCTCTATGAAAGGCATTATTAAAAATAGGTTCTATCAAGTTTCAATATAAAGCTGTAGGCACTTAGAGACACTTCTGGTGGTATAATGAGGTGTTCTGAGGCATTTGATCTGACTGGCCCTGTAAGTGATCTGTGAATGCCAGCATTTTATTGTTCTCAAAAGCGTTCGTAAATACACTTTTTTCTTGGTCATATTTCTATTTGCTTGTAACTCACTCTAATGGAATGAAGTGACTTTTAGGTGTAGCAAAAAGAGGTTTGATAAAAACACTAGAAGTAGCTCCACAAAGTACAGAAGCTAGATGTCCACTTTCCCCCTTACAGCACGCTTGAGTAAAATGGGCCCAGTAAATTCAACAGAATAACTTTCATTCACTTTGACAGACTAGGAGTGTGGACCTTTAATCACTGGTTAAGATTTGACACAACCTTAACTATAACATAACAACCTTAGAACATTAGTACAGTGCATGCTTCAAAGCATTTACTGACGTGCACTACCAGACATCAGAAAACAAAAGAAAATAAAGGAAAGACCTGTTTCAAATTTCAGGCAAGTAAAAGGTCTTGCATTCTCAACTTGTTTGAGTCTTGTTTGTAATAGCACTAAGCATTTTATGCCAGGGACAACAGCTTTATACAGCACATGCTGTAGTCCGATTTCTTTTCTCTTGGTCCAGGCTCATATTTGCAATGCAAATTCTGAAGGGACCACTCATGTCTCCAAGCTATAAAATGATGTCAGGTTCAGAGCAAACATCCATCTTCTTTATAAATGCTTGCTCTTCTTCAGTGATATTCCCAATTATTAACTTAGGACAAAGCTTTACAGCATTTTGGTCGTGCTATGTAACAGTGCTGCAAAATTATTTTCCAGAGGATGCCTTCCTATTATGATTTATTTACTATTGCCACTACCTGAAATCAACCCTTCCTTTGTAAAACTACTGTTTGCACCCAGCATCTCTCAAGCTGTTATTGCTGTCACTGTGAAAATAACAAAAGCATTCTCTCTTTTCACTCATCTGTTCTACAGGAGAAAGGAAATAGGAGATGCCTCAGAGAGGGACAGCATCCCCTGAGGTTATTCTTCTGCTATCTAAAATACTGAAGGCAAAGGTGGGGATCCATTATGCCCTTCTTCATCCACTTCTTGCCTCCCTGGGTAGCTACAGAAGTGATCAAAGAGAATGCATGCACTGCTACACTGGACTCATGCCTGTACAGATGCGCCACCTCTCAGAAGTTCCAGTCATCTTGCTCTTGCTTTAGGATCAGCTCTCTATTCACGTGATCCATGAACTAATTCTTCCACTGATTTAAAAAGGATAAAGGATTTCTTTGTACCCAGCCTATAAAAAAATGTTGCAAGAAACTGTGCAGATTTGGAGATTTCATCTAAAGGAGTTCAAAGGCAGCTGAAATAAAAAAATCCACATTATGTCTCAAACAGCTCTTCCAACATTACCTTCAAATATATTGCATTTTACAGCCAACCAGAATTACTTTATATCCTATTAAAAATGGTATTCACATTTAAACATCTGCAAGGTGTTAGGCATTCTCAGCAGAATTCTCAGCAAGCTCAACACCCACCAGCTACAGATGGAGAGGAGGGGGCTGAGAAGTACATTGCAAGAGTCAGACTTGAGTACATTTAAATTTAATTCCATTTTGATAGGTGTTGTGGGTTTTGGCCACAAAATCACACTCCATATTTAGAAAGCTGACTCTTAACAGCAGCTAAAAGTTACACTTCAATCTCTCCTGAAGGCCTGCATTTCTCAAGTACTTTGACACTGTGTCTTTAAGAAGGTCTAAAGTATAAAACCCACTAGAAAATCCCTAAAACCAGGAGGCCACAGTATACAGCCTATTATCTTCTCCCTATAGGTTTGACTTGAAAGCAAAGCAGCTTTCAGCTTTTGGAATCTAATCCTATCTAGTGCCAGTTGTGTGGATTCTACAAGGGTAATGCTCTGTGGATAATTAAGATTTATGCAGAACACAGGTTGTTTCTTACTACAAGTCATTGCTGCAGGGTTTTACTGGCTGACTAATGATGTACTCTTGGTAAATTAAATTGGGTTTTTAGCTGAAATAAAATGTCAAAATAGACATAAACATTTCTTTAACATATCCTTGAAAAGCCACGAGAACCATGTCTCAAAGTCCTGTATAGCTTAGTAAGCTACTCAATTAAAGGAAGAGTTGCTATATTACCTGAAAAACATACTTAAAAAAAAATTATATTTTCTATTAACTCCAAACAGATAGGACCAATCTACACCAAACTAAGACTACAGCAGTTAGAATGTTAACAACGTGAGTAACTTCATTAGGGAGACACAGGTTTTTGCACTCTAACTGAAGCTGATTAAGACTGACAATTTCATGAGTCACTGTAAACCATAAATCACAACTATACATATTTCTTTCTGTAGTATTTTAGCATTTACCAAAGACTGTCACAGCAGAAACTTAAACATGTGCTATACAATAAATACTTTGTACAACTGAGTCCTGATGCCTGCATGGGGAAGAAGGCTGCATTCATTAAAAAAGAATAGATCTCGTAGCATCTGTAGACAACTGCATGAGTTATCCTCAAGTTAGCTTTCTAGAGATCAAAGGAGCACGAGATATCAAAGCTTCTGATGTACAACAGAGGTTTTAAACACTAATCAACATTCCGAACATCAATACAAAGACAGAAGAGCCAAACTGTGCCTTCCTAGCTCTCAAACTGCTTGATATAAATTGGCTTTTCAGGAATTACTGATACAAAGTGGTTTGGGTTTGTTTGGGGTTCAGGTTTTTTCCAGAGTTTTTACTGTATTTGTGAAATTCGATACATAAATCTCTATGTGATAAAATTACTTCACTTAAGTAAGAGCAGTGGAAATCAGGGAAAAAAAGGTACCAAAAAACCCCACCTCTCATTAATATTTCCTCTATAACACTACTAATCTACAATTAACAACTTTTAAATGTAAAATTATTATATGCCATTTGTTCAGATTCTAGTAACAACTCAGAATCCAAGGCAGCTTAAAGAAATGTTGCAAGTACATTATTAAGCAACAAAAAAAATCCAATAGCTATAAATCTTAAGATATGGACAAAATACACTTCATGTGAATCTAGACTAGTCAGACACATTATAGTTAAGTCAAAGTTATCTCAGCAGAACACATAAAGCTTTAACATTAGGCTTGAGGATACGGTTCAGTGCGCAACTGTGTTTGTGAGAGGTCACTAGAGAACCCAATGAGATCTTTCTGCTGTTGCAGTATTTTGCCTTATTATCTTTTAGCAGAATACTAATAAAATATTTCATCAAAAACTACAAATACAAATTAAACCCCCCCCCAAAAAAAACCCTGTCTGAATGCTCGGTGGTTGAAAAACATAACCCAAGCTTACTGAGGTTGCAGTTGCACCTTAAGGTCTATACAAGCTATCAGTCTGAAATAATGATTTTGATATTTTGAAAACCTGAAGACTTTTGAAAACAAGTGGCATCAAACATCTTGAGAAGCCATGCTTCAAGGCAACACTTGGGAAAAAATAGCATATTTCCATTGATTTAATAACATTATTCCTCTGTTAGAGCCTTCTCTTTTTTCTTAGTAGAGCCTTCAAACTCCAAATGATATCATAGACAAACTGTTCTAGCTATTATAACAAACACACTGTGTGCCTTTACTCAAAAGGCTTAAAATCACATGTTGAGACAGCACAGAAACAAGAAAATGAAGTAATTTGTCCACACTTTAATGATGCAGAGTTCAAGCACAGGGAGCTCAAGTGCACTGCTTAGGTATCACAAAGATCTTTGGGCACTGACACCTTCATGCCCCAAACCTCCCAGTTTAGCTTCTCTTTCTTTAAAGACATTCCTTGTAGGAGCTTCAGACTCCACCAGTGTAGGTTTTCCCCTTGAGGAGCCAATAATAAAGATAGAAGATGTGAGTAGTCTAAACCAGGTATTAATAACTTTTCTCATTACTGGTTTGGAAGAGACTAATTAAGCTCTAAGAATCACAAAGGATTACAAGAGTATTTTGCAACACTAAATAATGTTATGACCAAAGTACTAAAAACTTCAGGATTTGAAATACAATTTCCTTAGCCTGTGTAGGATGAGAAAATGAATAGGAGAATAAACGTACAGTTCCAGCACATGGTTCATTAAATCTTAGGCTGAGCTCAAATTATTGTTCAAAATGAAATGTCCATTACAGCACTACTTGTTAATTTAGCCACTGAAGTGACGTATTAAGAGCAACAATGCTGAGCAGAATGGAAGTAATTGCTCAAACTGCAATAAAAGCACAGAAGTAATCCCAGCATAACGCATCAAAGCAATCTCAAGCACGGTGAAACAAAATTGCTCTGTAATTTCTCTTTCAGGCTTTATTTTTTCCTTTGATGTTCTTTCCTTGAGCAACTGATGATTTTTCTGCACAATGGGATTGGTAAAAATCACACTGTGAAAAGAGCAGCATCACTCTGTGGAAAATTCTGTGGCCCTTCCACTTGCCATGTTCATGTTCTCTGTAACGCATAAACCTCCTTCCTCCCATACCAAAGACAAGCTTGCTATTAATTAGGAAAAAAAAGAAAAAATAATACATTTCTGCTCTTTAAGCTCCTATTTTTTTTAATGGGAATGTATTCAGTTCACCTTTTCCACTAGCCCACCGCCAGAAAAGCAAGAGGTGTCCACATGCCAGGCTATTAAACATAACTGACTGCACTTCATGAGCCACCTAAAATGTTGTCATGCATTCACTTCTGCATCTCAATGGACAAAAACATAATTCCTTAGCAATATAATGCTTTATCATTTGTCTAATATCTTACAAACTATTTTCTGTCTCCATAGCATCTAAGTTTGAAAATTTGCCTTTTCAGAGTTTGGCCTATCAATAATTTGTCTCACCTAACTCATGTCCTTCTCCACTCTCTGATTGCTTAGTGTTTTATATGATTTTTCTCTTCATTCTAAGAGGTATTTGGGGCTTTTTCTTAAGCGTCCACCTTCAATTGAACGTATGTTCATAGTCATAAAACTCCAAAGTGCTCAGTTGAAATCAAATGAGCTGATATTTCATCTTATTTATCTGCAAATTCAAAATATATGAACATATCAATCACACATCCTATCTACCTGTCTAAATAAAGATTTAAGCTGTATTTTTACATCTTCTCCCTGTTCAGATGCTTCAACTAGCATATTTGTCTTAGTCCAAGTACTGAAATGGTTTAGATTTTTCTGAATCGCTTTCTGGTTTAGAGGGGAATTTTACTTCTCTCAGATTTAGCATTATTTTCCCTCATATCTACCGTCCTGAAGATTTAACTCTTCAGTGACCTACAGGAGCTTTCATGCTGATTTTAAAATATTTTACTACTGTAGATCTCCAAAAAACTACCACATTCGAGAGTACCCACATTCGAGAGTACCCACACTCCTACACCAGGCTGTGATCATGAATAAGCTCTCCTTTTTGTTGCAATTACCTTCTTTTACATCCACAGTGCATTATGCAATTGAAGCTTTGAAATGGCTCAGTTCTGCTGCCAAACGTATCACACCTTCTGGAGTCTCACTTTGAAACCAGCCCCTTTCCCTGGGGCTCTATTGTTGTAATGAATCACCACTTGATCTTCTCCCTGGTCTTTTAGCGTCTAATGACTCACATTGCATTAAGATAAATTTTTGTAGTAATGGAGATCTTTTTCTTAGTTTGTAAATCCTCATTTAGAAGATATAGAAATACTTAAAATCAACCAATTATGAGCTGTGCGCCACCTTCAAGGGATAAGGAAATAAACCATTGACTCCTAGGACAAAAATTTACACCACAATTCCTGGATATCCCCACATTAAACAGCCACTGCAGAATCTCTTCTGACCATCAAGAACTGACAAAAATTCAAGCCTGGTGTGTTCTACATCCCACACACAAAGCTGAAGGAATTACAGATTTGAAGAGAAGGTTCAACCGAAAGAGATCTCAGGCAAAAATCACCAGGATGAAAGGAGTGTAGCTCCAGCCCGTCTAATGACTTAAGTCTCCAACTAGTAAGTGAAGGCCTAAGCTGTGTGTAGATGCAGGAGCTATTTCCTTATAATACGCATGTAGCTGACAGAAATCATGTTAGTACCTTTTACATTATCTTTTATAGCAAACATTTATCAACAGCCCAATTATCTGAACACCCAGTCAAGAAAAGGGAGCGGGAGGGCAACAACAACAGAACTTTCAGAGAAAGCAGAAACAATATGGCATGAGGATTAGGCAAGTACTTAATTTGCAGGAAATACTTTGACATCGACAAGGTACCAGTGACATCAGAAGCAGCAAGAATCTCATCAGTCACTAAGGAGAAGTTGTGCACAGAAAGACAAAGCCTTCACAAGGCAGCAGAACCCCCTGGTGAAATGAGGATGGCGCTTTCATCATTCGTGTTATTTCCTGTACCATAAGGTCAAGCCTAATAATCTTCTAAACTGAATCCCTATTAAGAGGAGAGCTTAAGAGAAGTGAGAGAGAGCAGTATGGCCTTATACCGACAGTAACCTCAGTTTCCCCCTCCAGATACTTCCCTTCCGTAAGATGGATTCAGTAACAAAAGGATTCTTTGGTTTGTCTGTAGCAAAACCTGATTCTTATAATTCTGCATATAGACTCAGGCATGTAAAACCTACTCGCTATGTCTAGTTCTTTTCAAGGGATAATTATTGTGGTTCCTTTATTTTAAGCATTGAAAATGCTTAGGTGTTGGTAAGCCGCATAACACAGAGAAAGAGATTTAAAGAGATTTGAAAAAGATTTAAAAGACCAATTAATTGCTTATAGAGCTGGGAAGATCAACTGAGACAGGATTTATTTGTTAAGATTGCAGGAATGCAAAAGAAACTAGAAATTGCAGTTGCTGAGATTGTCCATGGTCTGTAACATGTGCGTGACTTTTGGGACAGGCTAAGAATATAGGTTTAAACTCATGCTGGCTTGAAATATGGATGTGAATGGCGATGTTGCTTGTATGGAGAGCACAAAATCACAGACTTGCACATTCTTCTGAAAAATAAAAGGCAAAGCAAGACAAAGAAGTGCAGAATTGTCCTATTAGTAACACTAGTGACAGAAAAATACCACAAATCTGTACTCTTGGCAACTGTTCCACATGAGTGATAAGCCCATATTTCCACGTACCATACCTCAGAGCGCTCCTATTCTAGGGTAAGGACAGGGTAAATGTTGTTTGCTCTGTAATTCTTCCCGTGTTCTAAGATGTGGATTTGTCTCTCAGAACAAGATCATTTTGCCCCAGCTCTCATGCAGGTGTTCCAAGCTAAACTGGCAAGCACTGTAAAACTGACATTTTATAACTGAAAGGGCTATAATATCTCAGTGTCAGTCCCAGAAGGTCAAAGCCTGCCTAGATCTCAAGCATGCCCTTCTATAAATGTTTTCATAGAGAAGAAAGCTGAGGGGCCTCATTCTGCTCTCTTTCATCTACTCAAGAAGGCAAAGGTCACCCTTCATCCAAATTAGTTATGACTCTTAAGACAATCTCACAGTTACTTCTAACAGTAGAGACCAACTCAACACTGTGTGCAGCCTGATACTGTCCTTGAAAAGAGAGAGAGACATTTTATGTCCTGAAGGTCTTGGCAGGCGAGGACTTTTACTCCTTACTGCAAGCACTAATGTGTGAGCAACTAGCCAAAAGATGAGATTGAGCATGAGCACGTCTGCATGCTGTGGAGTGCTGGCATCCAAACCAAACCCAACACAGTTCAGAAAACTTCAAGGTCAGGAGTTCTGATTTTTAAAGGGCTGAGTTTTAAAAGATCTACTGAAGCTTACTCCAGAATTCTGGGCTTGCCCATTTCAGGCATCACAGGATGCAATCTCAGGAGAATCATCACGCAAAAACCACACAAGTAAATTCACATACATGAAAATTACATAAACCCTATAGAGTTTAAATTACCAATCTGTTTATCTATATTCATCTGCAGTCATCATGCTCACTACAGCACTTGACAGTCTGAATACAAAAGCTAATAATGTGAAATTCAGTTATGTTCCAGAAAAAATGCACAAGCAAGGCTTTTCTATCAGCCTGCAATAACAGAGCGAAGCCAAGGCATGTACAGCAGTTGTGAACAGGTTTATACAAAACCTACAAGGGAATGCGAAATAGCACGTATAATTGACTCAGGAATTTCCAATAGCTTTTCTGCATTTTCCACCAAAATAAAACCAATGTTCTATATCACTCTTCTTTTGTATGTGACAAGAGCTGCAGCATTTAAAATATAACACAATTACCGTAACCAAAATTGTTAGGTTCAAAACGGATGCTCCTATTCTGCTGAAAGTTCTATATTGAAGTTTAATATTATCTATGAGCAGTACATTGGGGATGTATGACAATAAATTCATGAATCTCTATATTAGCTTATTTGTTTTCATGTCAACACCATGCACACAGCAGAATTACAACTCCAAAATCAGTTGGAATGAAAGAAATAATAGCTATTAATATTACTGCCATCAAAGTATATGGAAATTCTTTTTATGATTCTTATATAATCAATGCAGTCTGATATGATTAAAATGCAAAGATGCCAAATCCAATGTATAAACAATTGTGCCCTTAAGTTAGTCAGCAGCTGAAATACATGCTTATGTTTTGGAACATGACCGAGCTGAGCCCACTCGTTTCTGTTTTTAGCATGTGTGATTCCATCCGATATGTTAAATTTCTGGTTACATGCTGTACTGATAACTATAAAAACTAATGACTGTACTGCAGGCTGGAATATTTGTGTCACTTATGCTGGGATAAATCAAGAGTAATTTCACCATGGTGCCCGACTGCCTTCACATTGAAATCTCAACTAGTAATTTTTCTAATGTAACAGACATATCCAAAGCAAGACTTGATGACTGGGAGGCACATGGAATTTATACTGTAGCTATTTTTAATAGTGATATTCATTAACCATTGTAAGAAATGACCAAAGAATATAACACAGATACCTTTCTGAGATGTATTACTATTTAGGCACAAACTGCTTTACACAGGTGTCAGCAGGTAAAACCCCACACTGTTAGAATCATAGAATCCCAGAATCCCAGCCTGGTTTGTGTTGGAAGGGACCTTAAAGCTCATCCAGTTCCAACCCCTGCCA
>WYDI02035872.1:0-20232 GCA_009867235.2 Psittacus erithacus | reverse complement strand
CTCGAACCTGATCCTCTCCTACAGTGGGCCTAGGGTCTTCATTCTCACAGTCCCTGCATCTGCCTTCCAAGACTTGGATGGTGTGGTCAGAGCATTTGCCAGTGAAGACCAAGGCAAAGAAGTCGTAAAGAACCTCAGCCTTCCCCAAATCCAGGGTAGCCAGTTCTCCTGATAGCTTCTGGAGGGGGCCTACGTTGTCCCTAGTTTGTGTTTTATTCGCTACGTACCTATAGAATCCCTTTCTGTTATCTTTAACATCCCTGGCCAAGTTTAATTCTAACTGGGCCTTATCTTTCCGAACCTGGTCCCTAGCTTTCCAGACAACAGCCCTGTATTCTTCCCAGGCCGCCTGTCCTTGCTTCCACCTTTTATAGGCCTTTTTTTTTCCTTCTGACTTTAATCCAGAAGTGGTTCTAGATTACTGTTTCTAAAAATATTGTGGAATATTCAGTAAATATTTGTTCTCTGGAGTTTATTAAACATAGGTTAGAGAAACTCAGTCCTAGTAGATAATTTATGTGCTTAGTGGCCTGAGCTGGTACTTGCTGTGTTAAGCTAATACAAACCTGTATTGAAAGGGGACTGTTTCTTAAGTTTTGTCAGAACTATGCTGTCACTCTTGATTAAATGCTCCCAGCTGGATGCTATTATACAGAGCCATCTACAGTGTTGACAGGGTTTGGAGTTGTATCAGTGTCTTGGTTGTGCTGGACAGCAGCTTGCTGTTGGATCTCTTCTGATTTCAAGTTTGTCACTGATCCTACCCTCCTGTCATTAAAATGCAAGTTATGTGATAAGTGACCTTGACCCCCTTCCTCCTCTTCCAACCTACAATGCAAAATCCCCTAACTCTAGTCCTATATGGATGAAGTAAACACAGTTTCAAGACTCCTAAATTTGCAGTTGTTTGGTGCTTGGATTTTCCTGCTGGAATTCTGGTTCTAACAGCTACAGTTTTATTTCTGTAATGAAGGCTGGGATATCTTCAGCTAGGAAGCTGTTAAATGACATAGTGTGACTGACTCTTCAGTCTCCTGTGTTTATAGCATTATGAACTGGAAGTGAAAAAGGGAGCTGTGGGAGTGCTGTACCAGTTTGAACTGTTTCTCTATAGACATCTGTGTGCAAAGTCTTTGGCTGCCAGACCAGTGGATTTTCTGAAGGAGAGCACAGTAGTGTGGTCTGCTCTTGCATCACAGAGACAGAATGTGCTTGAGTTGCATTGCTCCAGCAGGCGTTGAGTTGAGTCAGGAATGAGCTGGAAAGACTTACTTGAAGCAGCAGTTTTAAACCTGGGATTTTCCCTGCTGAAAACCACTGAATGGATGTCGTGACATCCCCAATATAATCACTAATCCAGACAGGAGATTGTGAGGCTTTTCTGTGTGAAATAATTCACATTTGTCAGTTCGTGGAACAACTGCTGGGGAAATCCCCTAACAGGGAAAATCCTAGTATGTTACTTGCTTAAATGTTCACTAAAAAAACAAACTTGGATTTATAAGTAAAAGTATTACTTTCTCTGAGTTAACTGGAGAACAGATAATCACAACAGGAAGTTGTGTTTTGGACTGAGAGAACAGGACAGGGAAATAATACGAGTGTCTCTCAATAGAAGATCAGAGCTATGTCAGAAAACAAATTGAAACTTCCAGGCTGTTGTTTGTATTCAATGCTATATGCTTGGTTGGGCTTTGAGAGAGACCTCAAATGTTAAGGTTTGATATTTGTATTGAAATACTCTTAAATTTAGAAGGAAAAATGAAAGAAAAATGTATTGGTAGTCCAGAAAATGAATATGCTGGTTGTTGTATTGAGAATGATGGTGTGCAGAAGTTGTTGAAGGCTGCAACAAGAAGCTTTTATTGCTGTGCAGCTTCTTAAGTCTAACAAAGTAGACTCCCACCATATTGAGAGACCTACTAAACTTCAGACTGCCTAGCAGCAATACAGCTGCCCCCTTGTTACATGTACAGGTGAGGTATTCAGTGGACCCTTTTATGGCTAGTATAGGTGTGCCTGCTTAGACTTACCAGTATGCCTAATGTCTACATGGAAGTCTAGTTACTTGTTAGCTGGTCTTGAACTAGTCTTATTAAGAAGTACATCTCTTGTCCAAAAAGACAACTTACCTATCACACAAATGTTTTCAGAAAAATTCCCTGCATTTAAGGTGGTCTCAATCAGTAGAGAACTTACTTCAGGAAACTTGCCTCTAATAAACAATTTGTAAAACTGACATTTAGCAATTTTGTTAACATAGCCTCTGTTTTAGATATTACATGGAAGAACCACCTGAGTGATGTTTAAAGTTGTCATCATAGGGGGTGAGCCAATGTCAGAAAAAGTAATTGCATGACTATCTTGCTTTGACAGTACTTTGGGTGAAATCAAGCTTGCTGTAAAGCATTGTCAGCTTGCAACACACCATAAGGCTGCAGTATCCATTATGTTTATTGAGCACTGCAGTAGTTAGCAGGCAGACCTCTTGGGGCAGAGTTGAATTTTATTAAATTGGATTCTTTCCCGTAGCTCATTTATTTCTAATTCCACAGATAAAAAAAATTAGTAGGTCTTCAAAGTAAACAAATTATACAAACTGCCACTTGTTCAAATGAGCTCTGTCCTGCTGGCTGTCTTGATAGAATCCAAGTGAGTCTTTCTTGGAGGTCTGTTATGATAAGCAAACACATAATGACTTGCATCTCTTCTTTTTGTGCAGTGGGTTATCATTGAACAGGGATGCTATGCATTCTCCATGGTGGTGGTGCCACTCTATGATACACTGGGAACTGAAGCTATAACCTACATTGTGAATAAAGGTAGGACATTTTTAGTACTTCAGCAACTGAATGTTTGAAGCAGAACTTACTGAGGACAGTACTGTAGCTTTCTTCAGAGAAGTCTTCCATTGCATGTTCTGAAGTGTGTATGGATCTAGCCTAAAATTGTCATACTGACAATGTCATTCTCTTTCATCAGCTGACTTGTCATTGGTTTTCTGTGACAAACCTGACAAGGCCAAACTTCTGCTAACCAGTGTGGAAAAGGGTGAAGCTCCAATACTCAACACTATTGTTATTATGGAGTCTTTTGGCATGGATCTTGTGGAACGTGGCAAAAAGTGTGGGGTGGAAGTCTTCAGCATGAGAGAAATAGAGGTAAGCATGCCTAACCTACGTTACTGCTTTCATCCCATTTACTTGTGGAGGAAGATGACTGTTGAACAGATTTTTTAGGACTGTGAACAGAATGTGGTGGATTAGTTTCAAAATGCTCAACTGTCTCTTGGATTGAAGTTTAGACAAAAATGTAAGAAAGCAAGCAGCTTGCTAATAGTATTTCATAATGCTCAAAATGTAAAAGTGTCTATGCCAACATTGCAGAATGCAAGCTTGTTAACATAGTCCAGACTGAACATTTGATCCGAGTGTTAAGGCTTGCCCATGATACATGATAATTATACATTACAACTAATACTTCAGAAATACTGTTTCAAAAAAGAGCCTGTGTAGGTTTTGGTCTTGCGAAAAATGGTGGTTTCCCCTGTACAGTGATTCTCCAAAATGTTTTATGGGGAGGAGGAAAATGGCAATAAACTGTTCCAGGGTAAGTTTATGGTAATGTAGGGGTATGAGACTGCCAGGTTTGGGAAGCAGAAACCATTTTGCTTAGCTACCTAATGTTTAAGTCTTGGTTTTGCCTGTAGTTAGTTTGTCTGCATAAACATCTTATGCAAGTTTATTTCATAACTTCACTTGTTATTTGGAGAACTCTGTCCCATGATCGACATTCATAAAGTACATCTTTACTGTGAGACTGTGAAACAGGGCTTAACCTAGTTCTAGCTAGGACTTATGGTGAAGGCTTGGTTCAGTAGGACTTGAGTATCTCCAAGTAAGTGAGCTTGTCTTGTGTAGGTGTCAGTAACTGGTGTGAAATACCTCATTTCACTGAACTTGTTTCCGCAGCAAGTCTTAACTGCTGTGTTAACGGGGCCACCTTCTGGTAAAGATAAAAAATGGTAGCATGTCTGAAAGATGTAACTGTACCATAGCTAGCTAGCCCCAGCAAAATCAGGGTGAAATGAGGCTAAAAACATTATGTGGGGTAAGTGACTTTATAGTTCACAGGCAAAAGGGTTCGGTTAAGCTCAGAAAAAGATTGGCCCAGCTGCAAGTTGGTACACTAAAATTGGCTTCTTTCCTTAACTGCAGTTTTTTGCAAAGGAAGGTGCTTTTCACTGAATCTTCCAATTACTAAAAAACAAAACTGGGGATGAATGTTACCTTGAAGTTAGAAGTTTAGATGCTTAAGTAGTGACTACCAGTAGTACTTTGTAGCTCTTACTTTACAAAAATGCTTGATGTTTGGATTAATGCAGCAATAGATGCTCCAAGAGCCTCTTGTCTAAATCTTGTCTAAAGTTAAGCAGACTTAAACAGTTCTAATAGTGTTTCTGTGAGCAGGAATAAGTTTTCTCATGCTTTTTTTTTTTTCCCCTCTTTTTAAGGGGTAGAGGCTTTTAGTGTCTCCCAAAAGACAACCATGAAGCTTAGATCAGAATAGAATGACTATTTCTAGCTTTAAGTACTTGTTTTCTGGATTTCTGGATTAAGCTTATTGCTCAGGTGTGCATTAGGTTATGTGACCTGTTCCTCTGATATCTCCCAGATGCCATAAGCTTGATTTTTTGATGCATAATATCTGTGTGTATGCTGTGGTTACTTAGAGCTGAGTAGCTGTGAATAAATGGCTTCTCAGTAGGAAAAGATCTTGGAGTTCTGATCTAGGAGATCAAAAGAAGTGCGTGGAGATTTTAGCTGTGTATTCAGTAAATACCTGTTCTTACTCAAAACAGGCTGTAGGGAAGTATTGAGACTCTGGTGGTACTTGAAATGCAGATGCTGTTTTGAGCATTGTCATAGTAGCAAATTTTTCTATAAAGGTACTGTTTCAAAAGTGCAAATTTACAGGTATGGGAATGTTAACTTTTCCCAGACATAGTTTATTTCCTAAGATTACCCAAGTAGGTACATCATACTAAAAGAAATCTAGGGCTAGTAAAAGAATGCATAGTGCTATTGTGTACTTAAAATGTAAAAGCTGTGGTGAAGTTGATGTGTCTGCCCTCAAAGGGTGCTTCCAAAGCTATACTTTAAAAAAGTCCATTTTAATTTACCTAAATCCTTAAGGTAATATTGTTTCTATTCTTAAATAAGCATGACAGTAATAATTCTTGACTTAAACTTTTAAAGGTCACAGATACTGGAATATCAGCATTCAAATCTTCCCTCTTAATCCTTTTATCCTTGATGATAAAAGGATCTTAATGGTATCAATTCCTTTCTGCCTAAAGAACTATGACATTACTAAGTCAGACCTGAATAAGGAGGGAAGAGGGAAGGTGATTATCTGGGGGGAGAGAATCTTGTGTTCTCTTATGTATGAAAAGAGTACAAACCACTTGTGGTAATCATGGGGAAGACCAGTCTTCCTTCTCACAAGCACAAGTTGGTGTGAGGTGCTTATTGAAATTAATCTTGCTTCATCTATTTAGCAGTTGTTAGTGGTGCATGTCTTCTGCATGATGTGTAGGATTGATTGCTTCTTGTAGCTTGTTGCAACACTGCTTAACCTTGAGCTCCTGTAGTGAGTTAAACTTCTGGTTTAGTAGCTGGAAAAAAAACCCTGATGAATTTGAGATTAGTTATCACTTTTGTATTTGTAGAACATGATAGTTATTCTATATATCTTTAAAATGTCCTTAAAGCCTTTGTTACTCTTTGGATGTTAAAATGCCTTAATAGACAGTCTAGGTAATGGAATATTATGGTGTTTGGTAATGTTAGTCTGGTAAATTTAAAGCAAAAGTTACATGCTCATGTCTAAGCTGTCTGTCTCCCCTTTCTCCTCTTTCTCTCGTTTCTTTAGGAGCTGGGAAGAGCACACAGGCAAAAACCTATAGTAAGTATGAAATTAGTGTAAGTGACAATCTGAAAGCTGGACAGCTAGCAGATCTCCCATCGCTTATAAATAACACTAGTATTTCAGTATTTTGTCCAGGAAAATCTTTCCTTGCCATCTTAACCATAGTAATACTTTCTTAACTCTCATAGCCTCCAAAGCCAGAAGATCTAGCAGTCATCTGTTTCACCAGTGGAACGACAGGTACACCTCATTACATTATGCAGAATTTATTATCCTGTATGTGCAAAATTAATTCAGAAGCCCTCCTACTTTTTTTCAAGACTCTCCCCTGCTGCTGCGTCTTTTTGGCAAGTAGTAGCTGGGGAAGTTTTATGGTAAGGCTCCCTTTGATTTTTCCCATTGATCAATACAGAGTTTTACAGTATTGGGGGTGGAGATGTTACATTTTGGGACTTGGAAATAGGAACTGAACTTGTATTTCCATTATAAGTGCTCTCCTTCATACTTCAGTTCTTCTGTAGTCTTTTTTTCTTTTTGTACTGTATGAGCAGAATTTGTTTCTTAGCTCTAAGTGACCTTGCTGTAAGACCAAAACAGACTGTCTAGATGTCTGTCCTGGCTGAAACCAGGACAATGTCACACACTTGACATGTATGAGTTAATACCAAACACTGTCAGGGAGCAAAAGGGAAGAAAAGCTACTTTTTTTACAGCAGATGTGAGACTAGAAATTGGTCTGGGTTTGATAGCTGTATCTTCACAGAAGTGTTGTATTTTGAACGAGAGAAACACAACAATTCAAGCATTTTATTTCCTTATGAAATTTGAGGTGCTTGGTGCAAACTTAACTTACTAGCTATTCTTGAAAGTATTAGCAAGTTCTCTGCCTTTGTTAAATCAATATAGAAGAAAAGATCTTAATATCAAAGAAGTGACTGATTCACACACTCTTAATTTTACCTTTACTTGGTAACCTAAAGGATCTAAAAATTTGACTTATCCTGATGTGCTTCTTCCTTAGGAAACCCCAAAGGAGCTATGATCACTCATCAAAACATAGTCAGCAATGCTTCAGCTTTTCTGAAAACTACAGAGGTAAACTGCAAAGGTTAACATTGTGAATTTGCAGAAGGGAAGGATCTCATGAGTAAAACCAACATTGAAACCTCATTAATTTTGGTCTTTTTAGTAAAATTCAAGTGAAAATGTATCTTGACAGCACTCTGCCCATGCTAGGTCAGAAGTTTAATGTTTACTGGTTTCTTCCATCAGCATCAAGAACTTGACAAATTTACTATTTGCTTTGATCCAAGCAAAATGTTACAAAGATCCTCATGTGGATCTACGCTATGTTCTGCCATGGGCTTAAACTGTCTGTGAACAGTGAAAGCTCTGTATCAGAGGGTTTGCTTGGGGACTAACCTTTTCCACTAAGAATGGGAGAAGCTATAACGTATTTTACCCCGACCCCAAAATGTTTAAAGCCCTTGCACAAATGAGCAAGCAACATAACTGTATTTTTACTTGATACAGTGTTAACTTCTAGTTTACAGTAGACTACTAAAGTTCATCTGCAGGGTAACAAATATGGTTCTAATGCATACAGATGTAATTAAAAATACAATTGCACTTATTTTAAATACAATATATATAGAATTGTTTTTAAATTAAACAACTGGTCTCCCAATTAGATCATGTAAGGTACTTTTGATATCCAACCCTATGGTAAATTGGATTAGCAAGCTGACTTAAGATGACAGTATTTTTTACTACTTTAACCTTTTTGTCCTCATCTCCCCCCACAATGTGTATAACTTCCTGTAGTTTCTATCAGTATTTGTTTCTCGTTATAATATGAATGGTAAATTGTAATAATTTGGTTACTGTTTTCAACTCTAAAAGATGACTGTTTCTGCAATGTGTTTACTCATGCTACAAGTTACTGCTGTAGTATTTTTCATGAAAGAAAAACAATGCAGCTTTATTACAAACAAAACTTGAAGCAGGGGCTGTCCTTTAAACACTAAATTTCATTGTTGCGTTTAACTTGAGCAAAATAGAGAATCAATGAGAATGAAATTTAATTTTACTAACACTTTCAGAAAACATTTTTGCCTTCCCCTGATGACACTCTGATATCATTCCTGCCCTTGGCTCATATGTTTGAGAGAATTGTTGAGGTAAGCATTTGTTTGTCAAACTGAACTATTGAAAAGCTTACTTTACTTATAGAATTCATGTATCTTGAATCACAGTGTTACACGCTATTCCTTTTTGACTCCTGCTCGTGTGTATGAAAGCTTGAGGTAAGGTTCAGGAAAGCAATATTGTAAACAATATCCAGTAAGTACCAGACAATTAGTTTTCATGCTGAAACATAAACATCAAACTTAGAGCTAGGGTTAATAAACTGGTTTACTAGAAGATGAGACAATCTCAAAAAATTCCCTCTAATATAATCAGTGCACTATTAAAAATCCATGTATTTTTACAAATTTATTTACAATGTGGCATCCTGCTTGCTTACACAGAACTAATTTTATATTGGTTAAACTTACCATTGCTTCCAAGAAACTTCAATAAAGAGGAAGGGATTTTGTTTCAGTGGAGTTGTCTTCTAGGAAATGAAAATTACTTTTAATGCTATTTAATAACAGACTTTGAAATACTCTTGGATAGCTTGTTCAACATTTAAAGAGGAGTTCTGCTTTTTTATCTTTTGCTACCTCTGAGTCACTGGCATTGCCTTATTTGGCCAACTGCCCCTTTTAGATAAGGGCTTCTGTGCTGTTTATTATTCTGTCAAAGTCTTTAGCCTGTGTACACCAGGCATGTCTTGGTCTTTCTAGTCCCATCCTGTAATGACAGAATGCTGCAGAACTAGTCCAGAAGCTGAGAGGACTTAAGGTGGATCGCATGCAGTCCACTCTGCATAGGTTTTGTATAATGTGTTCCAGCTGTGTATATCTTGTGTTTTCAGTGTTCACTTTTTTCCAACAGTGTGTGGTTCTGTGCCATGGAGCTCGGATAGGATTCTTTCAGGGGGATATCAGACTACTTATGGATGACCTGAAAACACTGCAGCCAACTGTATTTCCTGTAGTACCAAGGCTGTTGAACAGAATGTTTGATAAGGTAAGTCTATAAGCATGAGTCTAAACCTGTGCAGGGCTTTAAGAGACTTCATGAAGTCTGTGCTGCCAGGGTAGGAGTAACTGTGCTCTGGAATGTTAAATCGGTATGCTAACCAATTTGTGTATCTGCTTCTAAAAGAGGACTGAAAGTACAGGGAGTACTGTAATACCTGTTGTATTAAAATATTCCTGTGCAGTAAATATAAGCGTTGAAGAGTCTGACTAGGGGACTTTGTTCCCTTTAGGTTGATTAATGGTGTACTGTTTTGCTCAGAGCAAGTTATTTAAGTCTAGTCTAGTACATGCAGCTTAGCATCTACATGCCATGCTTTTAGCATCTGACTCATGGAGTGGAATTTGCACAGCAAGGTCAGGTGTTTGCCTCTTTGCATAGACACATACAAGCTTCCTACACAGCAACCACTGTGTTCTAGCAGGGAGAGCTATAAACCAGCTTGTTGTCAGGGCTGGGGACAGGGTATGTCAGCAGCTCTGCTCGCTCTGGTGGTTGCTGTTTGGCTGTTCAAGGTCACCTGAGGTGGGAATTCAGAAGCAGGTTTTTTCCTTGACTTCAGATTTTAAAGTCATCTTTTTGTATATGGGTGACTGACTATTCATAGGATGCAGTCAGAGCACTTTAAGCATATAACAAGAAGCCCCGTGACTGCTAAAGAAATTGCAGAGCTTGTCTGTGCTGTCTTAGCCAGGAAAGTGTTCTAATCATGAGACTGGAGGAACAGCAAGTAATACAAGGTTATGTTTGGCCACAGGAACAAATATTGCAACTTTGATCCATTTGGAGGAGAGGGAATCCTGAGACCAGCCTGTAGTGTTTAAAATATAGCCACTCATTCTGCTTATGCATTCTTGTACTGGAATTTCAGAAGCGGAGCCAAAGCTTGGGACACTCTTTTTTCATGATGTCCTCTTGCTTGTTAACTCTGGTGCCCTGAGGCTTTCACACTTCTATGGCACTGTTTCAACTTCACCCAGCCTTGCAGTAACATAGCAGGTGAAGTCAACAAGTGGGAAATTGGCATGGTGGGGGGTGTCATAATGCTGAAGAGCTGCTGGGTCTTTCTCTTTCCAAATAAATATCCTAATCTATGGCCTGTTGAATCTGCTTTTTGACTTCCGGCGAACAACTAGAAGGAGCCTTTGAAAAGTGATCTAGAAAGTGAGTTTGTATGTGTGAGACAGACCTCTCTGGTATCTCTGAAGGTACCTGTATTTCCTCAGAAACCCTTGTTACTTTAAGCATTACATCGGTGTGCTTCTTAGAATATGCTGAGGATTATAATCAATTTGTATTTTAATCATTGTGGAATAGAAAAGGCAAACATCTGTTTCATTCATTTAAGTGAAGCAACTATATATTGAAACAGCATCACAGTTTGATGGGACACAAGAATTGGTTAAGTACTAACTGTAGAGGCCAAGATAAAGATCCAGAAGTATTTCTTACTGGAATTAAGATACCTCCTAATAAAGGTTGTTTAATTTACTTAGTTTTTGTTAAGAGTCTCTAAGCATGCTTCTGTAAGAAAAAGGGAATGCTAGTTTGTGAGGCTTCTAACAGATTTTCTTTATAGATTTTTGGACAGGCAGATACTACAATAAAGAGGTGGATGCTGGATTTTGCTTCCAAGAGGAAAGAAGCAGAACTCAAAAGTGGTATAGTTAGAAATAACAGTTTCTGGGACAAAGTCATCTTCCGCAAAATACAGGTATGCTTGAAAGCCTCTGAATTTAAGTTTGTAGCTGTTGAGTTTCCTATGAATAGTTACAGTCCAGTGTGACTTTTATCACTAACTAGCTACTCCAAATAACAAGCAAAGCTGGTTTGTTTGTTTTATTTCCAACTTTGCTTTTTCACCCCCCTTAGTTCTAATAGTATCAGCTAACTGTATTAGGTGAGATACTCTGAAACAGTCTGGTGCTCTCTTACCACTTTGAAAGTAATCACTGCCCTTCTGAAGGAGGAATGCTAAATGTGACAGGGCCACCTGTAGCCCCTACTGCCTCCTCACTGTTGGTCACTAGTAAGTTACACCTGCTATTATATCTGGCACTCACTTGCTATGGCCTTAACTCTGGTTGTACAACATGCCCTGTGGCTGCTTTTTATAGCCTTCAGGATGTATAGAAGCTGATACAAGGTAGTTAAAAATAAAGCTGTTGATGTAAGGCCACAGCTTAAACTTTTCAGGCTTTTGACAGTCTGCACTGCAGTGATACCATAAGCATAGTCTTTGTAGATACTGTATGTTTGAGATGCCATTTATGCAGTCAAAAACACTGCAAGAAAAACAGCTTCCAATAGGGGACTAAACTTCAACCTCTTAACACTTGTGGGTAGTGCTGTAGGTGAATAGTGGCTGAGGGTGGGAAGGAAAAAGACTCTGGAAATCTCTAAAATGCTTTTGGTGTCCACAGTATCTTGTATCTGTTGTAGGCAAGTTTGGGAGGAAGAGTAAAGCTGATGATTACAGGAGCAGCACCTGTATCTGCAAGTGTATTGACCTTCCTGAGAACAGCTCTTGGCTGTCAGGTGAGTTTCCTGGCCATAATCTTAAACCATAAGTATTTTAATACCCAATTCCAGCTATGATGATAAAACATTTCAAGTAGTCTGATCATATGGATAACTCTTTCTGGCATTCTTGTTGGAGACTATGCAAGTGTGTACTTCTTTCCAGAGTTTCTCTGTCCCCTGAGATTTATGCATTCATCCTGAAGTGTTTATTACATTTTAGCTGAAGTAACCAACTAAACTGTATTAAGGGGAAGACTGGGGGGAGGGAGGGCTGCTATAAGCAATAATTAATTTTCTTGGATTAAATTCCTGGGCTTTGCCTCACAGAAGTATTTGTAACTACTGTAGAGAATTGAATCAATGTGATGATACTGTAGTCTTCTTGCTTTGAAGATGAGACTGGGGAGAATCAGACTGCACACATTGCATTTATCTTCAGAACCTCTTCAAAGTATATGCTTTTTGAAGTAAAATCTGCGTAACAGTGGCACAAGATGGAACAAATGTGTTGAAACAAATCTAAAGAATTGAAAGTGCTCTGAAGTGTCAGGCTTCTGTGGCTTGAAGCTAATCAGTAGTGTGCATGCAGGTGTAGCAATGCATTCTGCACAGAAAAGGGAAGCTTGCCTTCTGTTTAATTGCAGAGCTGTGATGGGCATAGGGATTCTGTTCCTGGCTGTCTTGGACAAACCAGTTGTTAAATGATGTAAATGAAGTCATTGCTAGTACTGTTAGTCTTTGTTTTTTCCTCTTGCTCCCTCTGTTTCCTGTTTTCATCTCTACAGGTGTCATATAGCATGTGAAACTTTGAGTAACTATTGGAACTGAATGCGGAATATTAGCACTTTAAATTGTGCATTGTGATAAAACGAATAGCTATTTCTTTCAAGAAAACGCTGGGGGGGTTGCTGAACTCAAATTTAAATTCAGGAAAAAGCAAAATATTAATTTAATAAACTGCACATTGAAAAATAAATCTTAATGTTTTGGTTTCATGTCCCAGTTCTATGAAGGTTATGGACAGACCGAATGCACAGCTGGATGCTCCCTGTCACTGCCTGGTGACTGGACAGCAGGTATGGTGTTCAACAGTCTGCCTGTCTGTTAAATTTCAGGATGCTATTAAAGGTCCCTGATGGCATTAGTTTTCAGCATAAAGTTCTCATAAAACATAAGATCCTGCTTTTCTTCAAGTGAAGTAAAATAGCTTTGATAGGATCTCTTGAAGTTTTTACCCCTAAATGGCTAGGAAAGTTCAGTAATCCAAAGTTTTAGTAGGCTTTGTCCTTTTAAGTTGAAGTGGATTTAGGAGATCGGAGGTCATAGTTATCAACCCTTGTCATTTCTACAGAACAGGAATCTGCTCTTTATAAACACATTGCTGGAAATTTAAATGGCATTTTTGGTGTTGTTAGAACAAACAGTCTGCGTTTGTCAGCTGCTACACTTCTAGCTCCCTAACTGAAATAAGACTGATAACTGAAACTATAGTGGGTCTTGCGCTACTTAGGTGTGTTCATAGAGTGAGGATCCTGACTATAAGAAAAAGAAATCCTGAGTACATGGTGCAACTTGTAACATTCTAGGGATATCTGAGAATCTAATTTTTCAGTTCCAGCAAAATTAAGATATTACTGTACTGGTATTAGTGTAGTATATTATCAGAAATCAGTTTTCCATCTTTTTTACTTTAGCATGTAAACAGCTTATTGTTTTAAGAACTTGACTTGAAAAGCAGTTGAAATGTTACTTTGTCTAATAGGTCATGTTGGAGCGCCCATGCCATGCAGCATCATCAAGCTCGTTGATGTACAAGAAATGAACTACTCAGCTGCCAAAGGAGAGGGTGAGGTAAGCTGAAATTGCTTACCTCAAGGTCAATATGAGCCTCTTGCGGAACCTTGGAAAATGGTTTTTCTTCATGAAACAGCAGCTCACTGTCTGAGTTTAGTACAAATGCTTAAAAAGGCCTGCTACCTAAAAGCAAAAATGCCTGCACGCAGTGTCAGCTAACAATTCACAGAAGCAAAATAGGAAATCATGTATTGCAAGAAAAAGCTGCATACTGTGGGATAATAGATTGCTGTGTATTTATGACTGTATGGCTAACATGCCATCTTCCAGCTGTGGGATAGCTGCAAAGCTACCTATCTCATACTGCATTTATCTTCCAGTAAAATGTTAGCGATCCTCCTCCTCTTCCCCCCCACCAGCCAAGTGCTAGAGAACATGCTGATGTATGTAGCTTGTTACCCAGCTTGTGATGTGTGAGATGAGGAAATCAAATGGCTGGAACACCATTAGGAGAAATGGAGCTAAAATGTCATGAAGGCTGCTAATGATTTGTGACAACTGCCTGCACATTCTTAACTTTTTTTTTCTGCAGCCTGCACAAATTGAACATGTATGTCTTCAAATTGCACTTTGAGGACTCAGCTTCTGTGTGTAATGCTATATGCTGTCCCTTTCAGTATTTTTTCACAAGTAAAATATATACAGCTTGAACTTTGTGTGTATACTTCGAACAGATGCCCATGCAGTAATTTATTTTCCCCAAGCCCGGAAAGCGAATTAACTGTGGTGTCTTTTATATGCTTTTGAGAGGTCTTGGGGGCAGTTGAGGAATTGAGAAAGGAATAAATAAAAAGTAGCTTAAGCAAGTAACTAATTTGTGACTGCAAACAATCTATAATATTAATTTGTTCTGGTTGTGGTTTGTATGAGACTAGAGGCAGGTCATTAGGCTTTAATTCCCAGAACTACTTAAGGATTTAGTTGGGCTTGGTGGTGGGAAAATGTTGGCAAGTGGTGAGCAATGTCAGGATTCTTCCTGTATTGCATATGACCCCATGTTTACTATTCTATGATCCTATGTTTAGTCATCTTTTGCTTCACTTTAAATATGCTTCTAAAGCTTGATCTGCTAGAGGAACAGAGTATAAATTCTTATAATGAGGAATAGTTATGTGTTTTTTAAAAAAGACCCAAAACCTTCTAAAAATGTTTTGTGCTTACCTTGCAAGTTTGCTGTGTTAGGAGTTACTCTGGATTTGAATAAATATGGTAGCACCTTAATATATCAGGTACCATCTTAGTCTTTCAGTCCTAACTTTCTCAGTGTGAACTATTCTGTATTTAACAAATTAAATGTAACTTGTTTCACAGAACTGAAGCCCATAGCTATAGAATTGGCTCCTATTATCTTTGGCCAAAGTCTTCCTCCTCACTGTCTGTCTGTTCTTCAGCTGGATTAAGCACTCTTAATCCTCTTTTCTAAGAGTAAGCTTTCAATGTTCTCCATTCTGTCAGCCTTGCTTTTCACTTTTACCAGTTATCCATGTTCAAGAAGGATAAATTTGTGAATAGAATTATATATGCTCACATGCAGATGATGTCTTAGTGCCAGTTAGCAGCAGACAGATAAATGGTTTGCTGTCTCTACTGGGAAAAGCTATCATCTACTGCCATCCTGTGATTGTAGGAGCCATGGATACGGAAACATTTGATTAGTCAGCCTTTGGCTTGACTGGGACGCAAAGATCTCCTCTACTCATATCATTCCAGATAAGCTCTGTTTTATAGCAGAAATGACTTGGTTTGTAAAACATGACCTTGGTTAGGTCACAAGTTTGGTGCTGTTTTGACAATGTCATCAGAACCCTCACTAATACTCAGATTGCCCTCTTACTGACAACACCTCTGTTGTATTGTAGCTCACAAGTGTGCCTATGTTTTATGTTGAGGTAAGCACTGAAAATAGTTGGGATGAGTTTTATTAAGAATTGGTCTGTTTCTTCTATGAACTGTGTAATTTCTTCTTCTGGTCTGAGAATTTATATTAGTGCCTGAAGATTCTTTAGCCACTTCCTTGCCTGTTTTATAATTTTGTTAATTCCCTAGACTAATAGCTGGCCTATATTTTATCCACCCCTATTGATATCTGTTATCCAGTTAACTTAAAACTGGATTTTCTGTCCCATTCTTCTAGATTTTTTCTAGAGCCCTGATATTATTGCTCAGACCAGACCCTTCTCACTGTCTTCCAGCATCCACACATACCAAGCTGGTGTGATGGTTTGAATCCTTTGTTGCTTCTGAGGACTGCTCTGGAAAGCTTTTGGGGATTTTGGACTCTTGATTCCCAAACAGTTGTGTGCAGTGGGCATCTTAAACAAGACTGAAGCAAAACTTAATCTTGCGTATATCTCTGTCCTCATTTCTAAGGAGGTATTCTTATAGTCCTGCAGATCCTTAAATAACAAGGGTTCTGTCCTGTGTCCTACTCTCCACCAAAAAAAGCTTGCACAACCTTGGTTGTTACAGTCAGAAAATACTGAAATCTGGCATCATCTCTGGATACTTCAGGCTCTACTCAATGTTCCTGATTAGTTGCTTTACTTCTATGTTCTCTTACTTACAAATGCTCTACTAATTGTTTTAATTTAGCTTGTAAGGTCTAACTTGATTCCTTGACGACCTCTTCACTTACAAACCTTTAATCTTGTTGGTCTCTTTTTCATACCTTGTAAGCATACTTTCTGATCCTAGTAACGCCCATGCCTCCAGAGAAGTTGTTCTTGGTTTTCTATTTGGTATGCAAACCCAGGCAACCTTCAAGCCAAAGAAATTGCAGGTTCCCATTATAGACAAGTCTTCAGTGCTCTAAGCCCTAAAGTATTAACTGCTTTACTTTGGGACAGCAAGCATGTAATTTGCTTGATATGCAGGTTTTTTATCACTAGTTTTAGCACAATACCACTGCTGCTTACCAAAGCTGAAACACGCATGCTGCCAGGCTGAGGCGTAATATTTCTGAATTCAGCAGAATTTCTTCAGATAAGTAAAAATTTCATTTGATAAATTCAGATAGCAGCTAGGAACACTGCTGCTAGACTGGAAGAGAACAGATGCTTCCAATTGCTTATTATACTTTATGCCAATGGAAAATGTTAAGTCTCCAAAAACCATAAGCAGAAATTTCTGTACAAATGCATAGATTTCCCTTTGTGTTTTTAACAGAACCACTGGAGAAAGCATTCATTGCAAGTAGTGTTTGCTAATCTCCCTCCATACTATGTACACTAATAAATGGTTGTTTTCAGGTTTGTGTAAAGGGGCCAAATGTATTTCGTGGCTATTTGAAAGATCCAGAAAAAACAGCAGAAGCTCTGGACAAAGATGGCTGGCTTCATACAGGAGATATCGGGAAATGGCTACCAGTAAGTTAACTTGTATAGCTAAAATGTACTTCTGCAGTTATGAGCAGTAATTTGACTGAAAATATCTGGTATTAAACGCAGTGAATTACGTGAAAGACAGATAATGTTAGGAGGAGGACAATTACTGTTCTAGATAAATTTGTGTGCCTGGGGGTTAAAGTGTTAGCAGTGCCAATCCTGAGGTTTTCCCTAGTTCAGGTTAGCTGATGCAGAGCCTGTTTACTTCTAACATCAGTCTGACAGTGCTCTGGCTCTAGCACTCTTTTACTATACTAGTGTGGCATGCTTAAGCTGTGTAGATTGGTGTTTTCACTTGAAGTGCCTCTTCTGAGTGGAAGTTTTTTCTGTCAACAGAATGGTACATTGAAGATCATTGACCGGAAAAAACACATATTTAAACTTGCCCAGGGAGAGTACATAGCACCAGAGAAAATAGAAAATGTGTATCTGAGATGTGAAGCACTTGCTCAGGTGTTTGTCCATGGAGAGAGCTTGCAGGTAAGAATTATTTAGGTAACTAAAAATAAATGCAAGAAGAGACTGCAGAAGCGTCGTCTTTTCCTCACTTGTCCACCCCAGACTTCAGGACTGAAACCATTAATTTTTGATATTGCACATTTTGGTTCTTTTGACACTTTTTGTACTTTCAGTGCCAGCAGTTATATAGCATGTTTCTGGATTTAGTTTCAGACGGTAGTGAAGCTGGATTAATTTGGGTATTAAAGATTGTATGTAAGTTGTTAACAGTGTGGAGGGGAAGGATTCAAAAAACCCCAACAAAACCCCACAACACAAACCCATGAGGGTGGGGGGGAACCCCACCACTACCACCACCACCAGAAAAACCCATTTAAATCCAAGATGTCCACGTTTTTACAAGTGTAAACTGAAATGTGGCTCTTAACAAGAGTAATTCTCTTAAATACACATTCTGAACTGCACTCCCATGTTCAAGTACCTGTAAGCTGCTGACTTTATAGCAGGATGAGAAATGCTGTCCAAAACCTAATGCTGACTAGTATGAAAGGACTAGGAACTAATGTGTTGACTTTAAAAGAAGAAAAGCTTGACAAAAGCTCTTTTTTTTCCCCTTTTTTTTTTTTTAAGGCCTTCTTAGTAGCCATTGTAGTACCTGATCCTGATACTTTGCGCAACTGGGCCAAGAAAAAGGGATTTGAAGGCTCATATGAACAGCTATGCAAAAACAAGGTGAGTCATATCTAACTACAGTTAACCATTCTGCACCAACTTTTTCAAGCTATACAATGTATTCCTGTATCCACAGGAGCTTAAAAACTATGTTTTGGAAGACATGGTGAGGATTGGGAAAGAATCTGGTTTGAAGTCATTTGAACAGGTAAGATGCTTGTGAGCCATGATTCTGTGAATCAAACACCAAATTCTTTAAACTTGTCAACACCAATATAATCTGGCTCTCCAGAAACTGCTTTTAATTTGCATCTGGGCTTTATGATGTCTGGGTAGTTCTTTAATAGCCTTGTCTATTCCAAGGAATGCAGCTTGGCCAGTAACTGTTTACTTTCTAGGTCAAAGACATTGCCATGCACAATGAAATGTTTTCTATTGAAAACGGCCTGCTGACACCAACACTGAAGGCAAAAAGACCAGAACTGCGAAAATATTTCCAGTCGCAGATAAATGAACTCTATGCCAATGCCAAAATGTAACTGACAATGGAATGAGGGAAGTGGCACTTGTCTGATGTCTACTGTTGGCCTTCGTATCTGTAATCTGACTACAGCAAACATAGGGAAGGAAACTGTGCAATCATTAACTTGTACAAAACTGAGTACTTGCCATAGGAACACTGAAGAAATGGAACACTGCCTTACTGTCAAGTTGTGTTGCATACTGTTTTTATGGTGACCTACAATTTCCAAAAAGAGCCTTAACTATAAATGGTAACTATATCTAAGTTATTTAAGACTTCCTTGGCCAAAAATGGGACTGTCTTTCACCAAGGAGCTAAGGTTTTCTTATTGCCAGCATGTTTGCTGTCTGCAGTGTATTTTGCAGTTATCAGTTCCACAAAGGATTTGGCAGGTTTGAAAATGCCTCTAAGTATCTTGCATACTCAAAAGGATTACTTTATCTGTTCAAAAAGAAAAAGACAAAACCCCCAACCACCAAAAAGCCCAAACCTTTACAGTTGTACAGCTGGTATCACATCTTGCATTAGTCCTAATGTTAACTGGGGCAAAACATCTGAGTAGGTTTTTCCCTCCCTTTCTGTATCTGCAGCCAGTTCTGAGATCTATTTTTATAAGGTAAAAGCTAGAACTTCACACAAAGGGGATTGATGAATGCAAGTTCCTCAGAGTAAGTCTGCATATGAAAGTGTGGATGCAGTTGGCCTTGGCTGCATGAACACAAATTTGAGAATGGTGCCAGCCTGGTAAATGAACAGATCCTAACTCTGGCAAGAACACTAGAGACTTAAAATAAAAACCATTCAGGAGGCTGGCTATTCTAACAGTCAGGTAAACTGCACCTGTACTAGCCACTCATTTCCCCGCAATGAGCGTGTATTTAAAATGCATTTTAAAAATGTGCCAGGTCCTCTGTAAGCAGAAGAGCTTCTGACATAACCTCTGTTTTCTGTGCTTTATGTATGAGCCACTTGAGTATTCTTCACTGAATAGCAAAATAGATCAGGTAGAATGTTTTTGCCTGATGCTTTGCAGCAATTGGAAGTATTTATGTATGCCAACAGAACTGTGTGTTGGCACAGGATAGGTATCTGTTCAGGGATAAAAACCTAATTCCCAGATAAACTACAAAATAACTAGTTTTTGTTTGAGAAATCAGCAAAAATAAGCCTTATTAAAGCAGAAGTCTTTTACTATCCTTAACAGTTGGTTTTGCATTAGCATTCATTGCTGTTTTCAAAAAAACATGGATATATGTAAAATACAAGCACAAGAAGGTTTGCACTAAGATTTGTGTGTGATTGTAATGCACTACTCTGTAGCATAATTTCATACATGTGTGCAATTAAAGTACACAAATCAAAGTCAACTGTTAGAGCAGTAGTTTGTTACATTGGAATTCAAATGTTTGCTTAGTGTTGGCTATTTCTATGTTTTATAAAACCAAAAGAATTTTCAAAACCAATGAAGGAAACCAAAATAAATATTTCTGCATTTCAACTTGAAGTATTTCTTTATCAAGGCATGATGCTGCTGACTAACAAACCCAGGTTCACTGGGTAACTCACTGTCATGGTTTAAGCCCAGCCGTAACTCAACCACACAGCCGCTCTCTCACTCCCCTTCCTTCATCCCCCTGCTCTCAGAGGGATGAGGAGGAGAATGGAAAGAATGTAACTCCCAGGGGTTGAGATAAGAACAGTCCAGTAACTAAGGTATAACACAAACCACTGCTGCTACCA
>WYDI02035871.1:0-66596 GCA_009867235.2 Psittacus erithacus | reverse complement strand
TCCCCATCCCTCCGGGAGCCGAGGGAGGAGGTGGGGGGGGCAGTGAGTGGGCTGTGTGGCAGGCCTAAACCACGACACCTACTCTTTTAAAACCAGTTATCTGTAGTGTGTTCTCGCTCTTTAGTTCCAGTCATAGCATTTGCAAATTTCTGTATGATATAAGGAAAATTTGACTTAAGTGAACAGTAGAAAATGTTGGTCTTTTATATCATTTTGGCACTTGGAGGCAAAAGAGTCTTGGGAGTTGCCTTGAAGAAGCAACCTATGGAAGGTGCTTGTGAGGAAAAAGGAAGAGAGGGAAGACATTCATGGAAATAGAAGTACACTGTACAAGAAGTAGGTGTTATTCATTGCATCATCGAAAGTGCAGAAGACAGAAAAAATTTGTCTAGGGTTGTCATGTGAAGAGATTTTAAAAAACTAACAATGCTTAGTAGATGAAATAATAGTAAAGTGCGTTCTCAGTAGTAAATACTTCAGTGATACTTGTTAATTCTCCTTACTGTATAAAACCAACATATGTATTGTTCAGTCTCAAGCTTCGCATTTAGGAGTAGTTATATCAGCAGTGTATAGCAGTAGGGATCAATACTGTGTAGAAAAGAAACTTCTGTTAAAGCTTTCAAGTAATTCTATCAAATATCCTTCCAGCACCAGCTGCTAAATTAGAGGAAGAGGAACTTAGGGGGAAAAATGGCAAAATGCATTCCATGTACAGCAGCTTCCTCCAAAGTATTAGCTACTCAAGGCACACTAATGAAGCCGTGCTGTCAGCAGGGTGCAAAGCCTTAGAAAAGTGAGTAGTAACAGCATTCTGATTTACTATATACAGGCCATGTGTAGGATATAGAGCTAGTCATCTAAATAACCTCAGCCTGAGACAGGAGCTTAGTCACCATGGTATCATCACAGTTTCTGTAATCTGTTTTTAATGAATGCTCTACTTTTTTTGTGTATGTGTTTCAGAGATCCAGCTTACTTTGATGAAAATTGGCTGAACAGGATCAAAACAGAAGTAGGAGATAACTGGAGGCTAAAGGTATTTAACTTTGCTTGTCTGTGAGTCTGTATTTCAGTTCTTAATAAAATGCTGAAACCTAAATATTAGCATATTTCTAGATTATGGCCTTGCTTTATAATATGGCATTTTGAATTTTACACCATTTTAATTACTTATGTTTTTTATGTTGTTAGTCCAGTACAGTTTAGTGAAAAAGATAATTTGAGTTTGTAAATTGGTTTCAGTATTTAAAAAGAAAATGTTGAAATAAATTTTATGCATTCATTGCTTCTTTTTGTTTGTCAAATGTTGAGTGAAAGGGTTTTTTAAATGCAAAAGGAAGTAGCATTAAAAACAAATTTGAGAAGCAGTTGCATAAAAATGGTAGAATAATGAGCAATTTATTTAAATAAAACCAGTAAAGTGTTTTTTCTTTTACGTGCTCAGTTGTGCAGAGCTGACATTTAAGAGAGGAAGTTGTATTTTTTCTGTGTTGTTTGTACTCAACATGTTTTTTAACCACAGTCTATTTGCTGGGTCATTTGTATCACTTGTTATTCTAGTACTTTCTCTGCAAACTTTAAGTTTTTTTAAACAGAATTTACAGTGCTGTGGCTGAAGAACATATTTTCGCATGCAGATTTAAGTGTGGTTTCTGACAAGTTTTGTTCAGACAATGATATATGTAACTTTATAAATTGCCATTTCCGGCCTGACTCCTTGGGGAAACAAAATAGAGATGGTTTGTCTGTTAATTCGTGTTTCCTATAAAACTATTTTGTTCTGGCTACCAAAACCTCTTCTGAACATCTTGGGGAAGGGCTGTAACTATGAAATGCTCTAGTAATTACAGGCTCATCAACATCACTGGCTGAATAGAAAGAACACACAAGTAAGTGCCACCTGAGACAAGGATGGACTATGCTGCTGCTATGTATGTTTTGACTTGGCCAGCAGATCTGTCAGTGTGGTTTCTGCTGCTTGGCCAGCTGAGTGCATGTCTGGACTGCTTTAGAATGTTTTATCTTCCAGGGCTGCCAGCAATAATGTGGGTACATTGATGAGGCTATATTGACTGGCTAGTGAATAAAAGATGTGATCCCTAAAAAAAATAATCTTTAGTTCTGCTGCTTGAGAGCAGTTAACTTCAATGAACTTTTCAAAGTAACATATGCAATTGCAAGTCAACAGCTGCATACAAGGTTTTATTTTTCTGTAAAATATTTCTGTTGCTTTTCTCTAAGGAATATTGAATTCTTGGCTGGTAAATTTGGAGAACAACAAATTGAGAACTGTTTGATTTAATAGCACTTCAGTGCTGATTGAAAGCAGAGCAGTAGCTTCTGTATCTTTCATATGGAGCTTGAAATTTTTTTTTTTATGTCTCTCACCAGTTTGGCAAATACTAAGGCTTAGCAGGTGTGAATAAAAAAAAAAATAATTTGAAAAAATCTAAAAAGCTGAGCAATCTGGTAACTTACTTATGTGATTGAGGTTGGAAAAACATCAGGTCAATTTTCAGTTTCTTGCTGATGTCACTCTTTTTTCCTTTTTTTTTTTTTTTTTCCCCCCCTCTCTCATAAATATATGTAAATGAGAACATAAGACTTTTTTTTTTTAAATTTTTGTATAAATTTTTTATGTACTACTTCCCTTTTTATGAAGAATACTAGAAGGCACAAATGTGATATTTTAATTCTTACTGTGTAACCAGGCAGGTAATCCTATACTATCCAGCTGTTCCTCTTCTTCGTACGTGAGTTAACACTATTAGTAATCTAGTTGTTCAAATCTCTTCTGAGCCAATCCATTTGTAGGAATGCTTTCAATTGGTGCATTTCTGTTGTTTTGGTACTAGATATAAAATGTAGAAAACATACTCTCCATAATTATGATTAGATTTCCTTTCATATTTTAAGAAGTACCATATGAAATTTTTATTGGGATATCTTACTACCTCACAAGTCATGCTAATGAGCTGAATTACATTCTTGTTGCTAAACATGGTTGCTCTTTGCCTCTAATATTACATGGTGTAGTATTCACCACTTATACAAGCTCTTAGTATTATGAACCACATAAAGGAGCTAGTTTAGCAGGGGAAGTTGAGAAAAAACGAACTAAAGTGTAATGTGCAAGTAGTCCTATTTTGTGGAACAATGATTGGGAGGGCCTGGTAGGGGTTAGTTTAGGCCTGATACAGCCTTCCTAACTACTGCTGAAAGAGATACTCAGAAAATTGTGCAGTTGTTGACTGAATTGGATGCTATCCTGTTTGTTCCTGTTTATTGGAACAAACAATTTTTTTTTCTTCAGCAGTTCTCTTGCTGATAACTGCAGGAATTCAGTCTTAGGAAAATTATTTTTCATGTTGCTGTATGAGTTTAAAGAAGTATGTAAGTTTACAGGGATGTTTGTTCTTGGTTTCAGGGCAGGTTGTCTTGACTTGAGAGATTGAGCGATGCGCAGGGTAGAAAAAGGGAAATATTGGAACTCAGAGGACTTTCAAAGTTTGAAGCATTGAGCAAGCATTCTGTATTGCAGCTGAGTAGATCTTTGTTATGCTTACTGAAGAAACATGTTTTTACTTCTTTGGTGTTAAAATTTCTGGGGCACAGCATTCATCCATTTACATAGAAGTTTGTTTTCCCTTGGGCAACAAAAATCCTACTTTCAGTGCTGTCTTAACTGCAATTTTATGTTGGGGGGCTGAGGGGAAACGGGAGGCAAAGACATACCCATTTTCTGGTGTAGAAATGCACATTTTAATAGTCAGAGTTCAAACTATGTATACACTAGTATTTCATGCTGAAGAAGATGACATTTTGAAGATAAAATGGCCCTTATTGAAAATGGGAAATGGCATACAAAATAATTCTGTTGCCAAAATTTAGTAGGAATGAAATTTCCTGATCAGGACACAAGATTAGTACAGGAATATTAGTAACAGAACAGAAATTTGAACAGTTCAGGATTTTGATATATACATGTCAATTCTGGCAGTTGCAGAATAAGTTGTTGACTGTCTTAAGTGATGAGATAAAAATAGATTTTTTTTCCCTTCCATTCAGTATAGTCATACACAGCTTGGGAAAGGAAGGAAATATGTTGTGAGCTTGACTTCTGGCTTTTTTTTTTTTTTGTTTTTTCTGGACTTCTTTCTTTGGCTTTCAGACTACAGTATCAGTTTTAAGTACAGTTTTATTGATGTTTAATGGTAGGAAACTGTTCCATTTGGTTCCATTACTGAACAGCACATTCAAACAATAGGAGCCACTAGACTTTCTGCAACTAGTACAGTTTGAATGCCTTGTGTGTGGTACAATATTGCAAAATAGAATAACCACTGAAATTAGAGCATGGACTGCTTAATGCTGTAATCTGAGTAAGCAGACATGATTTTTGAGAATTGATTTTGACTCCCTGCTGTAGTACAGGTAGGTTTGCTCTGAATTCCTTCATGGTACAAGCTGGGATTTATCATTTATAATCATTTAGGGATTCATTTTTGCAGAAGGCAGGTTGGAAGGGGTTAACCCCCCAAAGCTAGTGGTATAACCTTTCTCTAGGGTCCATTTATAGTTGGTGAAGAGACAAGTTCCCACAAAATGCAGTTTAGAGCAGAAACCTATGTGTGGTGGGAACAATGCATGCATGCTGTCTCTCCCTTTCTGGCCCCTTGTTTTAAGTGCACTTTTAAGTGTACCTGGAAAGAATATGTACCTTAGTGAAATATCTGAAGCTGACTGATTAAGAATTTTCTCACCACTTGCAAGTTTGCCCTGCCAACACTTCCAGAAGTTATAAGGTGCTTAATTATAATTTGTGTGAATAGAAGTAGGTCTGTGTGTAATTACCCAGGGAAGATAACTGCTGAACAGCATGTCAGAACATTTGGGTTCTTGCTCAGACATGTCAGGACCTAAAATGTACAAGGATAAATCAGTTTATAGAGTCTTCAGCACAGACAGGATTTCAGTCATACATGTGATGTAAGGATAAATGCAAAATTGGGGACTGGCTGTCATAATGTGAGAGAGAAAACAAGAGATTGGATAGCCCATGCTCCCTTTTTGACAGCAGTCAGAAGCTTAAGGGCATTGCTACTCCCCACTTCATCAAGCTTTCTTTTTGTTTCTCAAGTGTATTCATAAAAACTGAAATCTAGACAGATTACCCTTACAGACCTTTAGTTTGCAACCAGGAAGTACATTGTAATTAAATAAAAATAGCGATTTCATATCCCAGCGGGGGGGGGGGGAGGGAGAAAACAGGAGAAAACATCAAAGTCATATGGTGTTGGCAGATCTGTGTTGCCTTCAGTAACCCAGGGCATATCTTGTCTGCTTTCATTCCAGTCAGTTTATTGAGTTAATGCTGTGTAATAAGGGTCAGTCTTATACTGAACAGTGTGTGCTAACCTATGTAGTACTATACTACAGCCAAGATGGTTATAAACTGGGAGGATAATTATCATTTAACAGAAGGAACATCCACACAGCTCTGTATGGATATTAGTGAAACCTAGATGTTCAAAAAATGAACGGTAACATGCAGGTTCCCTTTGTGCATGCATTAGTTGAAAGCAAATGTCCTCCCCTTGGTAATATGAGATTGGGGAAATAAACCATGAAATGACAGATGGAAAAGATATTGAAAATTAATTCAGATTCATCTATTCATCTATTAATCTATTCTAGAAATACTTAGTAATACACCTCTTGTGAGTTGCAACAGCTTTCGAAGTGGAATAAAGCATAGTTGCCACTATTTCTGCCCCCCTTGCTCCCTCCATAAGTTTTCTGTCTCATCTGACAGAGGTATGGGTACAGGGAATGGATGAGGAAGGGATTGGAAAGAGTATATTTGTTTTTTAAGGGAAAGAAGGAAAACAAGACACTGATGCAAATGAATAAGCATCCCATATGATCATGGGCTGATCTCCAAAGGATGATACAGTGATTTATAGTCATGATTAACACTGGAAATTCTATCTGTTGTGTTTTATCATTGTGGCTTTGAGTTGCTATCTGGGCTTAAACCATGACAATGACTTAGTGCTCTTTCTTAACTAGTTATACTTAGATTTTGAACAGCCATCACCTGCTGTGGTTTAGAATTCTGATGTAGTTTGTTGTCTTCAATGCCGCCTTGTGCTGTTTTTAATTTTCATTTGTCTAAAGTCTTCCTTTTAAGAACTTATGCTATAATCTGGCAAATGTTGGAGTTACTGTGTTGAATCTGAAAATACAAAACATTCATAGTAGTTTCCCCATGATGATTCTCTGCCAGTGGCAGTAGAGCCATCTAAGTGTACTCACTGCAGATGAGCTAAAGAAAAAAATCAAGAACCCTCTGAGTAATACTGAAGATCTTTAAGTTTTAACCAGTCTATAAAGGAGCTTCTTTAGCCTTACAATTATCTGATTGTGTGCTACATACAAAGATGGTACAGTTAACTCTTGAAAGCAAGTTATCTTAGTACTTCTGTTTGGAATAAACCAGCAGTATTAAGTGGAATAAAACAGGACCTTAGGCGAGTTTTTTTGATTTTAATTTTTTTTTTCCAGTTTGTTTGCTGCTTTCTTTTTCCAAGGACGCTGTCCTATATGTTAGTTTTGAACAATACTGATTTTGTTCCAGCATCTCAAATCTGACTAAGCTTTATAAAAGTTTTGTGGAGGAATATGACTCTTTGTATTTAAGGGTTTTTAATTCAAACAATGCTTACAAGAAAAGGGGAAAAGAAGTATTTTGTGGGTGGGTAACTTCCACTTTATTTCGCATTGTTTGGGATATGTTCAAGTTCAAGGTTTCTCACAGTATTCTCATTGGCAAACTAGACTTTAATTCTGCAACATGGCCTTTGCGTTTCTGTGGCACTTTCCGCAGCAGACTCAGGTAAATTACAAACTGGAAGACTTTAATGAATCAAGTTTGAAAATTACATTCCAATCAGTTCAGTATTTGTCATGGTGATTTGACATCAAAATAAAATCATTTACATTTCTTTAAATTCTTAAATCTCTTGCAGACTTTGGTTATGATTGTGCGTAGCCTTTGAGTGGTGATGGCGATTGCTTTTGGGTGGATAGCTAGAAGGTAGTTGTAGTTCTCACAGAAACACAATGTGTAATATTACAGAAATAGCAGGTGTTTGGGAGTAGAAGGTGTAAACCTCAAAGTAAACTAATTACTATGCTGTTATAGGAGGGACAGTATATGTTATATAGGTGCTATTATGTAGCATCTTCATCACTCATTCTTTGCAGAACCTGTTTATAGACTTCATAGAATGATGATATTTTACGCTGGAAAGGGTACTTAATTTCGTAGTAAATAAGAACTCTTAAGAGCCCAACTGTTAACTTTAACATTACCAAGTCTATCATATAAACCATGTCCCAAAGTGCCGCGTCAGCATGTCTTTTGCAGCCTGTTCCAGTGCTTGATAACCCTTTCAGTGCAGAAATTTTTCCCAGTATCCAATCTAAACCTTCCCTGGCAAAGCTTGAGGCGATTACCTCATGTCCTATTGCATGCTACTTGGAAAAAAAAACCAACCCCACCTTGCTGCAATCTCCTTTCAGGTATCTGTAGAGTGCAAATAATATCTCTCCTTAGTCTCCATTTCTCCAGACTAAACAACCCTGGTTCCCTCAGCTACTCCATTGTCTCAGGAGACAATAGTGCAATTGCTACTATTATCTACGTTTCTTGCTTAAATACTTGGGCATTAATTGGTGGGAATCTGTAGCTCAGCAAAAAAATACTTTTTTTCCCTAAATATCACTTACGGAATTTGTTGGGCATTTTTATAATTTTAAAGGCACTCTTTATCTCAGAGACTTGGTGTAAATAGATTTTCTCCAGAAAGGGAGCTATACTAGCGCTAAAGAAGTGTGGCAAGCAGGAGACACTTAATAGATGGTATTGGTTATGCAAGTGAACAGAAGCTGTCTTTGTACAGCAGTGAAGGCATCACTGAGCAATGTGAGTTTTGCCCTGACACTCTAAGACAGGCATTCAGTTGTAAAGAACTGGAGTGAGGGTGGCATGACACATGGACAGGCACAAACAAAAATGGAAGAACTAAGATGAATAATTAATGAGAAGGTTAATAAATTAACCTTACGTAGGTTGGGAATAAAGGACGACTTTGAGCAGTAGCTGGTATTGGTTTGGGAGAAGAGGTTTATCTCTGCAAAAAGGAGATTACTGGGATACTTTAAGAGAAGAAAAGAGGAAAAGAGTGGTTTAACTTCTAGATACAAAATAATCCTAACATAAATAAGTACTCCAGAAAGATTAATATTTAGAGCCTATCCAAGACAATGTGATGTTTTTCTTAAATTTAAATGGGTTCTGTCAATTAACAGAGATTTGTAATCGTGTGGAGTCTGATCGTAAGGGACCGTTGCATAACTTTGATGATTCTAATTAAACTGCTCAAACAGAAAGTCTCATTGTGCAAATAGATGTATGATTCTTTTATATGATTCTTTAGTGATTGCCTACTTTTTGATCATTTCTCTGTAACTTATTGTGTGCATTTATCATATTGCCTTCTTCTTCCTGTCAAATAGGTAAGCAACCTGAAGAAAATTTTAAAAGGAATATTGGATTACAACCATGAGGTAAGAACCATTTTAAGTAATCTACATCTACATTCCTTTTTGGTTATGTATTTTAAATAACCCATTTAATGTAGTTTATATTCTGCTGATTAAATTATGACTTTTTCTTGCAAAGTATTTGGCATACAGAGTGTTTCGTGGCCTGTTCTCAGGTGTTAGGCTTCTCTAAAAGTTCTCACCTACTTTACTGAATAGTCAGAGCTTCCAAAGGAGTCTGATGTGCAAATTCTGTCACACAAATATTAGAGGTCTTTGCTGAATATGTCCCAATGATGGACTTGTGTTTAATTTTTATCCCTTTTTCCCCCACTCCAGCTCAAGACTGCTGCTTTTTTTTTTTTTTTTTTTTTTTACCTTTAAAGTCTGAAGAGCATTTTTAGCCTCTCCCCACATGAAAGTTTTTGATTAAATGTTTTAATCCTGAAATGTCAAAGCCTGCCCTTGGCATTCCCTCTTAGGCTATTGAGCAAACTCAGAATTGAACCACTCCAGAGGAGATATGATACAGTGTTTTTTTCAGTGGTGAATCTTCAGCTGAAATATGCGTTTAGTTTCTGTGATGTTTCGAGGCAAATTGATCTGTACAGGCTGCAGTATAAAATCCATAATGTGTGTGTTCTGGACATTGTCTGTTTTAAAATACTAGCTTCTCATAAATGCTTTGGTGAGGAGGGTGTTTGTTAACAAACTTAAGTCTTCAAAAAGGAGCAGATTTTTAGAAAGAAAAAGTTAAACTGATAAGCTGAAATAAATTTTGAAAATAGATGGAAAAGCAAGATGGTTATAACTGACATTCTAGAAAGAAACAACTAAGGGTTTTTTCTTACAGAAAATTAATATTTGTATGACAAAGTGATGCCAGCTTCCTTTTGGCTATTTAGTACATACAATGATTAAGTTTCTGGTGTGAAAACTTTACTACCAAGCAAAATTTGAGCTGTTTCAAGCTGATTAAGCTCTGTAAAGATGATGCACGTTTATAAGTTTGACTGGATATTGGTTTGTGGGTTTTTTGGTTGGGTTTTTTTTCCCTTTGAGGCGATGCTTGTGGTGATAATGGGGATGGCCTGGATTCTGCTGTGAATCCTGGTTATGTTTTCCTCAACCTCATTCCTTCTCCTAGCAGTCATCTACAAAAATATAGATGTGAATATATGTAGATTTTACCTGATGTAGCTAAAAGCCTCTGAAAAGTGTATATGCTAATTCTGTTAATCTTCAGAAATTTCTACTGCATTCAGGAGAACTGTTTTTCAATAGCTGTCCTACATTGCTGTCTTTGTCAATTATAGTATGGTAGAACAAGAAGATAAAGTTATCTATTTATAGCTTGCACACTTTGTTATGCCCCGGTAATCTTGCTGCAGAACTCAGAGCTCTGGAATTGAATTTTTCTGGTTGTTTTTTGTTTTGTTTTGTTTTGTTTTGTTTTGTTTTTGAAGGGGGATAATGCTCTTTTTCATCTCAGGATATTTATTGGAGAGTCTCTGATTTTCATTTTTTTTTGTTGTTGAACTAAAATGATGTATTTTATTTACTTCAAAATTCTCTATTTCAAAATCCTTCATGTCCTTGGCTTCTTCAGAGTGCCTCCTGATAAGCTTTCTTTAACAGCAATTATATTATCAGTAACTATGAAGTATTATTAACTTAAATCTGGCATTGATTTTTAAAGAAATTGATCAGCTACAGAGTATATAAACATACCAGGTTCAAAGAATATTGTCGTTTACTGTATTGTTGCAGTATATATAGAAAGGTGGTATTCTCCATTGTGCTTGATGCATTCATATTCTTATTAGGATGATCTAAAGGAAGTCTTTTCCAACAAGAATGAATCTGGGTCCTTTAAAGTATACAAAGATTTTTAGTAGTGTTAGTGCTCAGTTGGAAAGCTGTTAAAAAAAATAATGCCACAAAAGAAAAACCAGTAAATAAGAACAAACTCAACTACAACAATTCCATAAAGCCCAACCCTGGAAAACTTTTGAATGGCTTGATTTCCATGTATTCTTCATATACATCTGTTAAGTGTTTTTCACAAAAACCTTTACCTAATTCACTATTTTTCTTGAGTATTAACATGAAAAAGGGTTTCCAGCAAACAAATGACTTGATTTCCCCCACAGTCTTTGTTTCTTTACTGCACCCTGCTTAAGAAGTGGCAGTTTCTTTTTATCTGCGATTAATGTGTCAGAGCTGTGTTTAATTCCATATTTCATATTCATATTTTCAGCCCCCTTAAAGGTCTTTATGAACAATTTAGCAGAATTGTTTAATTCCTTCTACTGACAGTCATTAATGTAAATCCTTCTTAATTATAAATAAGATTACTTTAATTGTTAAGTCACATGGGTTTTTTTTTTGTTTTGTTTTGTGTGGTTTTGGTTTTGGATTGGTTTTTGGTTTTTTTTCCCTGCATGTGGGCTGTTTAATTATGTATTGTACTACTGTGTCAAGTTCTCTTCCATGGAACTAGCTTTTATAGCTCTGAGACTTGCTAAATATCCTTCAATTTTCTAAAAGTGTGAGGCCATGTAATCAAGTTTTAATATCTTATTTTTGTCATTCATCAGTGCTAGACACATGTATTGTGCAAGTGCAATATTTCAATCTGTCTTTTTACTAGTAAGAAATGTGAGACTTATGTATAATATTTTGTGCATCATAATGTGTTTTTGGGAGATAGATTTCTTTTTAATGGAATGCTTTAAAAGAAAATCTGATTATCCATGTGCTGTTGATCACCATGGAAGCCTTGCCTTTGTTACCTTTCTTATCTGAAAAAAAGAATCTTGCTAAGTTTGAAACTAATAGATGCTTATTAGTTGAAACAGTCAGGTTTGTGTTCTCCCAAATATTAATTCTGTCAAGCAGCATGGTTTAATATTTAGATGTTAGGTATTAGGCAGTTTTAAAGGTGGGTTGAAAACTGTGTTAAAGTATGAGTGACTTGCTCTTGTTGCTTCTGAATCATCTTTGTATTTTGAAGCGTGTAGATGTATATGTGTAGTGATACAGTCATATATATGTACTGGGTTTTTACACAGATTCTAGGGCAACAGATTAATGACTTCACCCTTCCTGATGTTAACCTGATCGGAGAGCATGCTGATGCTGCGGAGCTTGGGAGAATGCTTCAGCTTATTTTGGGATGTGCTGTGAATTGTGAACAGAAGCAAGGTATTAAATTTTGAAAGCATGTTTTCTCCCAGCCAGTGAATGAAAATCCAGCTTGTTATGTGACTACTTAGGGGAAAAATTGTATCTCTCAGGTTGCTGTCAGAGAAAAATGTTTTTTTTTCAGTGATGACATTATTTTGCCCTACATTTAATAACTGTTGTTTTTGTAAGCTTCACTTCTTTTGAAGTCTCAAACTGTGGAATTGGTTTTGCTTCCAATGTACATATTTTCAATTTTTGTTTGCTGAGCCATCAGTATGACTGGGGATTGGTTTGAAGGTGTGATCTGGGTTACTGTAGTTTCTGAGACTTTTGCATGGGTTTGGCAAATAAGAATGAGTAAAGTTGGCAACCATGGCCTCTGGGCAGCAGCTGAAGACCAAGCATGGTACCTTAAGGGAATCCAAAATATCACTCGAGGCATCTGATAAGTGATTGAATCCCGCTTCAGGAGTCACTGAAAAGAGACTTCTACCTGTCTTGACTCCCATGGCACTGACTGTCTTTCTAACCTGCACAGGTAAAACGAGGACCCATTTATTTTTCCTGCAGATGCCACAGAGAATGTGATGAACAATGGAGATGCTTGTTGAAGTGTCCCAAATCTCAGGCTCGAAACTTGCCTTGGGTGCAGTGTGTCTTACAGTTATCCAGTTGTCCTAAATTACACTCAGTTCAAGCCAGGTTAAGATAACAAAGCAACTACAGCCATTTGTTCTTAACACTTAAAACAGGAAGCATAAGAACATGTTTATTAAATACATATGCAGGTAAAGAAGACTGTGTTTACTCTATTTAAATGAAAGTTGCTTCAAATATCTGTCCCTAAATTAACTCATTTTGTTTTCCTTTCTGTCAAAGTGACAGCCAGAGTTTCAGGCCTTTTGTCTGCTCTTGCATAGTCCATTTTGGCTTTTATAGCCAGTTTCCACTTCTCAGTTTTCTCAGGAATGAAAAAAGCAGAAGAGACTTATTTGTGATGTAGCACAGAAATAAGAACAGAAACTAAGAATGTATATAAAAATACCTTGAATTGAGGATGCTTTAGGAAGGCAGGACATTATTGTTAAACTTATGGAAAAGGGCAGCCTATGCATGGATTGTATAGCCTGAATAGTTCGGGAACAAGGTCAGAAAATTAGTTAAGTAGTTATTTCAGAAGTGTGAGATGCCAGAAGGAAAAAAAAATGAATGACAATCATGCACTTCATTGATTCAGAGTTCCAATGAGCCTGGATTTATGCCTGAATACGCTTCTAATAAATTCTTAACTAAGTCTGTTGGGGTGCGATTTCACTAATGATCAAGAATTTCAGTGTCACCTGTGACACATCATTTTGTAGGAAGGATGCAGCTTCTGACCTCATGATCTGTGTGACTTGAGTTTCAACAGTAACATTTCAGAATGCTCTTATTTTCAGAGTACATCCAGACCATAATGATGATGGAAGAATCGGTTCAACATGTTGTCATGACAGCCATTCAGGAGGTATGCTGGGATGCCTAGAGAATACGAAAGTTCAGCCTTTCAAAAGTGTGTTTTTTTTACACTTTGAAAAACTTAGTTGGATGTAAAGAAAATAAGGGGCATAGATTTTTGCCATTTTACATAAAAAAAAAAAATCTTAATTTTGCTTAGAAAAACTTGCTTTATGTCAAGGAACTCTGGTTGAATATCCCACTTTTCTTTAAATCTAGAAGATTGAAACTTCTAGATATTTTTGTTACTGGGTTTCCTTTCCTTTACTTTTCCCACCCTGTGACTCCTGAAGTGCACTAGACTGCTTTTATACGGGTAACTAAATACTCTGGGATTTCTTAAAAATTTGTACCTTGAAATTGCAAAACTCCATGATCTGTTAATTTCATTTACTTTTTTTTTTTTTTCTGGACAAGTGAAAAGAGAGAGAAATGGATAGTATTCTTTTGTCAGCTGTACTTTTACAAGCAGGGTAATGAAGTTATTTGTGCTAATATTTTTTTTAAATTAGTAAGTATACTGCAGTGTATTTTGTAAAAGTGCTGTTCAGTAGTAAATTAAAACCACAGTGAAAATTAAGCCGCAGTATTAGTGACCACTATAGCCATGAAGACCCCATGTGACTTCTTAGGAGCAAAGTGCCTGTAAGTAAAGTTGCTATCAGTCTTCATAGGTGAAGGTTTGCTGCAGGGCAGGCAGCTTAAGGAAAGCAGGAAATCCATGGTAATACTGTTTCTTCTGGACCTGACCATGACAAACTAAATTGCACATTGAACACTAGAGCATTTTCACTCTTCTGTAATGCCTGAATGTAAAGATGTCCATGAGCCTGCATGGACCTCATCCCCTATTTATCACTTTGACCAGCGCTGTATCCTTGCAGTTTTACATCATCTGATCTGTGTGGACTGCTGTCTATCACACTGGAGAGAGAAGACTTTTGAAATGAGCATTGGAAGAATCCTTATGCTGAGTCATTTCCAGTCAGTGCTGCAAGCACCAGTTTGCCTGAGTTTTGGAATATTTTACTTTAGCATTCTTCCTAACTAATACAATGCTGTGGTGGATTTTCATCATGTAGTCTTTTATTAATCCCAGATTTCAGCATTACTTTTTTCTGTCCTGTCTTAAAATAGAAAACCTTCTCTTATCCCCCCTCTTTCTGTAAAAATCTCCTGGTTTATTTTTTTGGTAAAAATTGCCTTCATTTGATAAAACACCCAGATCTGAAGCAGCCCACAATTTTCTGCATTTAATGAGTAGGCATTGAACTTGTTTAGTGTTTGTGCCCTTTCTCAGAGATGGGGAGTAGAAGTGAGGAGAAATCAAGATGGGGGTATTTCCATCTGAGACAGATTTTTGGATTTTTTTTGAAACTCAGTGAATCAAAAGCTTACTGTTAAGGTACTGATGCAGTTCTGAGTGATTTTAATGCTACCTTCCTAGCTGCTTAGAAATCCAATGCATTCCAAAGGAAATGTGGAGCATCTTGGGTACTTAACGAAGAGGTCAGAAAGTGTCTCGAACTTGTATAGTGCAACCTCCCTCCATTATTTTTCAGTGATCTTGAAAGTCAGCAAAGGTCCCAGTTAAATGGAGGATTGAAGAGGTCCCAGTTTTCAAGAAGGAAAAGAAGGAAGACTCTAGTAATTACAGGCTTGTCTCACTTCAGTGCCTGGCAAAATTATGGAGAAGGTTATTCTGGGAGTTGCTGAAAAACGTCAGGGAGACAAGCAGTCATTAGTCCTAGCCAACAGGGGTTCATGAGGGAAAAGTTCTGCTTAACTAACTTAATTTCCTATTTTGACAGTCAGCTATCTAGTTGACCAAGGGAAGCCAGTAGATGTGTGGGGTTTTTTTGGTTTTTTCAAAGCTTTTGATACTGTCTGTCACAGTATCTTTCTGGACAAAATGTCCAGCATGCATTTACATGAGTCCATACTGCATTGGGTGAGCAATTTGCTGGTGAGCTAGGCTCAGACACTTATAATAAATGGTGTTTACATCAGGCTGGTGGCCAGCAGCAGTGTGGCTCCACAGGGGTGATTTAAGAGTCACTGCTTTTTTATGTTTTTATAAACGATCTGGAGACAGGTATCAAATTTACAATCAAATTAAGGCAGTTTGCTGATGATACTAACCTGGGAGCAGCTGTGTGCTCCCTTAAGGGCAGAGTGACCTTACACAGTGATTTAGATAGTCATAGAAGTTGAGCAATCACCACTGTATGAAATTTAACAGGAACAAGTGCTGGATTCTCCACATGGGATGAGGTAATCCTTGTATATACAGAGAATGAGAAGCTAGAAGCCCTGCAAAAAGAGATCCAAGGGTTTGGGTTAATGGCAAGCAGCCAAACAGGCCAAATGTGTCCTGGGGTGCATCAAGCACAGCGTAGCTAGCTGGTTGAGGGAAGTGACTGTCCTGCACTGCACTCATGCAGCCCCACCTCGAGTACTGGATGCAGGTTTGGGCACCACAATATAGGAAGGACATCAAACTATTAGTGTGTCCAGGGGAGAAGTGACCAAGATAGTGGAAGGTTTCAAGGGCTTGTGAGGAGCAGAGGTCACTTGGTTTTGTTCAGCTTGGATAAGAGAAGGCTAAGGGTGACCTCATGGCAGTCTTCAGCTTCCTCAAAGGGGGGCAATAGAGTAGGGAGGTGCTGATCTATCTATGGTGATTGCAACAGGACACAAGGAAATGGAATGAAGCTGCATCAGGGGAAGATCAGATGAACATTAGATTAAAAGGTTTCTCAGTGGGAGGGTGATTGGTCACTGAAACAGGCTCCCCAGAGAAGTGAATCATGGCAACAAGCTTGTCAGAGTTCAAGAAGCATCTGGATGATGCTTTTAGTCATATGGCTTAGTTTTAGTTAGTCCTGCAAGAAGCAGGGAGTTTTACTCTGATCCTTATGGGTCCCTTCCAACTTGAGATATTCTGTGATTCTAATAAGAGTTCAGATCCAGAGCTGTATCTGCAGTCTGTGATTTTGAGGGGTGAAACTTCACTGCATTTAAGGAGGTTTTTCTATTTCTTGGACTCAGAGGAGCTCAGAGTCCAAGTAACTTGGACCAAGCAATATGTAGGAGACACCAAATAAGGTGCCCAAGGGAGAAGCTGTATGTGCGTATTTGAAAAGTTGATATGTCACCTAATCCAAACATTTCAAAGCATTTGATAGTCAGGTACTCTTTCTTCAAAGTTAGGTGTGTAAAAAGACCTCTCTAAGGTTTACTGAGGTATTACATAATTCATTTTCAAGTTTCAGCAAAGCACGTATAAATGCTTTTGGATACTTCTCTTTTTTTCATAAATCATCTTACTCATGAAAGTATTTCATGATGTACAGTAGAACAAGCCTCTGCCCTGTTTTCTCTGGGGTTTTTTGCATGAAGCTGGATTTTAAATGGAAGGAGAAGCATTTTATGTGTTAAATTTTATTTGGCTGTTTTGGTTTCTGCCATACCTTGTGACTTCAGCATTTCCTTTCTCCACTGATTTAAATCTTTAAAATATTAGCAGTGAAACATGCGTTATGCTCCATAAAGGTTTTATAAACTGAAAAATGCTTTTCTGTTTTTTTTTTTTTTTTTTTTAGTACAGTCAAATTGATCTGGTGTGTTGCCACTGCTTAGATTCTTAGATTCTTCTAATCTGCAGGTGTGCATTTCTAAATGCAAACTGTGCGCAAGATAGAGGAAGACCAAGAATGATAAAGCTATCAAAAATGTTGCAGCAAAAATTTACATAATTATAAATTATGTAGTGTGTTGTATATTCTGTAGAATATTCCAATATTCTGTTTGTCATTATAATCTATTATTACTTGAAATGGATATATTACTATGTATATTATAACAGAAATTTTTAATTTCATAATTTACAATTTTGCTTTTAAAAGCCAAAACTTTCTCCTTACAGAAATTATTTTAGCTGTTAGCTATTTCTCTTTCCTTCCTTTCTTTGACATCCTTGGCAAATTCTGCTGTCATTTTCGCAAGTCTTTTCTTTGAGATGCCAAGTTCATTATTGATGAAAGTGGTAGCTGGGGAAATTGCCTTTGTTGAAGGTCAAAACTTGCCTGGAGCGCATAGCAAAAGGTACTTCCTGTCTGGATTAATACCAGCTGTGTTACTTCCACAAAGTAGCAACTTTGTTTGCTTTTTTCCCCTCCTTGTGTTTTGTCATGACTGTTTAAATGTTTGTCTTCTCTGAAGTAAAAATGTTTTTTGAATAACCAGCAAATGATAGAGAAATATTTCATTGGATCTGTTAGTTGTAGTGAAGGAAGAAGAATGTCCAGCTGCATTAAAGGGTATACGCTGTGTTGTACATAGCCCTGTCTCTTAAAAAGCAAAAAAATCAAAAGATGTTTCAAAAAAGAAAAACAGCCTTCTGAATACAGAAGTTGGATTTTGACTTTGTTTCATGGGCACTTACATGAGCTTGAACAGTATTAGCAACTGTAGAAGAAGCATTTCAAATAAAGCAAATGTTTTGACCTTCTAACATCATCAACTAAGTGTTGCAGCTGCATTTGCAAAATCATGCAAATCATATGTAGAGAGAAAAATAGGCATTCATAATTCAGGTTATTCATGCATGCAGATTTTGTGGTAGTTTTGCCCCTTCCCTAATCTTTATGTATCCATGACAACACAACTTGTTCACATTTCACAAGCAAAGCAGTTAAAAGTGAAGGTTTTAATAATATAAAATTAGCAGATCTACAAGTATTTTGTAAGACATCATACCGAAGCTATGGGCATGAAAATGTATAGTTGTAAAGGTTAACAGGCAATAACAACTGCTTCTTAAAATTACACAGAGAATTAAAAAACTGTCATGTTGTTCAGGTTATTGTACTATTTAAAATCCAGACTGACCTCTTTACCAAGAAAAAGCTCTTTTGATTTTAAATGACGTTTTATTATTTTGACAAATACTTGTGCTGTTTCAGGTCTTAATTTAAATATGCAAATAAACCATAAAAAGATCAAGGAAGTAAATGCAAGCCACTTGCTTTCACTGTGGGGAGCTCTTAAAAAGACTTTTCCTTCTGTAGAGGCCTAATGCCATTGCTTGATTTTGCAGGCACTTTATTGATTTTTCTTTACATAATCAATGAATTTGTAAAAATCTTTTCACATCATCATCCATTAAAGGTACATGTGAAGGCAGGTTATAACATTTGTCTGAATGTGACCTTTGTAAGTGAAAGAGACAAAGCAGAACACGGACATTTGCTTATCTATGCCATTTTCCTCTCCAGGATGTGGGGAGATGTGTAGGGAAAAGATGGAGACAGTCCTTCACCCTGTTATTCTCCCTTTTCTCCCCACTTCATTGCTTTAGGTTATTGTTAACTTATCAGAAGTTGTATTTCTGTATTACTTCTAAGTAATCTGGCGGTCTTGTTCCTTTTCCTTATGTGATTGTACTACTGGATGCAGCACAATCCCACAGATTTCTTTTTTAGTATTCCCACCATCTCACAGGCCATAAGATTGCAAGATGCTTCTTGTTGCGTTGAGTCAGTCCATGGCTTTTTCCCTCAGTGCCTCATGCTTACTTCCCATGACATTTCTCATGCACCAGATTCAAGTTCTGTGTAACATTCACACTATACCTGCACTGTGTATCTCCCCCACCTAATTCTTCTCCCAGCTAATGACCTCTTTTCTGGACATTTCTGCTAAGAGTTCTCAAGGATTGGAATTTTTGAGGGAGATGACAAAACCTGCTGAAGAATAAAGGGATTATATTTTTTGCCTCGTCCTGCTTTCTTTATAATAATCCACAGAAAGCGGCAACACCACAGTGGCCTCTAGTGGGTTGTGCAGCCTCTTGTATTCCTCTTGTAGTATTCCTCCTATATATATAGATCTTGGCAGGTCTGTTAAGGTTGGTTTCTGAAGAGGAAGTTGTACTGTGGCCCCAAAGGATTGGTGGCTGTCAGCGATATATTGTTGAACACCCCTGCAGCCTGGGACCTGCCAGCTGTAAAGTCTGGCTTAGTGGATGCAACTTACTTAGTGTCTGAAGTGCTTTTGTGAACAGTGTTGTGAAATACGTAGTAGGGACAAGAGTTCAGTGTTTGGTTGATAGGGATATCCTCTTTAGTCATCTGGAAAAGCATTTGAACAGTAATGATAAAAAGGTGTATGTACAGATATTACAGAGCAGAGAGAGACTGGACATTCTTGGTTTGGATGGCAAAATGACAAATCAGCTTAGAAAACATGGCCCTAAATTAAATACAGGTTTGTAACATCACTGTATATGGTAATGAGAAAAGATGTGTTTTCAGGGGGCAGTTCTGAGGTTAGAAGTTTTCTTATTACTGTTAGAATCAGGGCTTTATGAAATGCTTCATTTCAGTGTAGTTTGGCATTGTAAAGATGCAGACAAAATGGGAGGAATTCAGTTAGCAAAAAAACCCTTAAGGATCTGAGAAGTGCTCCTGAGGACATCCAGATGAATTTAGGAATGTTGCATGCAGCTAAATCCCAGTTAAGGAGACGGAGAAAGGGAGCGAAACATTAGTGGGTAAATATTTGAGTGATGTAAAAGTCAAACAGGTTTTCTCTTCTACACAGTGGAATAAACAGAAAGGATGGAGAAGAAATGAAAGCTCTGTGCTGCATGTCCAAGGAACTTTGCCAGTAACAAGTAAAGCAAAAGCGCTGATTCCCGGAAGAAATAAAGGAAGCCTTATCTCTGGAGAAAGTAACCGGACTGGAGAGGGGGTCATAGGAAAGAATTCTTATCCTGGTTTTAGTTAGAATAGGTCCTTCTTGATTGTAACTTTCAGGAGTTGTGTCACTGAAGAGCTCATAGAGCATTTTGTCTTTGGGTAGGATGACAGAAACCATCAGAGTGGTTTTGTAATGCTGCCTTTTTCGTTAGTTACAATATATTTCTTATTTGGAAGACTGTTTCTTTTTGTGTCTTACAACTTTAAATAATAATGTTACTATGTTTTCTGGAAGTGGCTGGGAGGGAGGTCTTTGGACTACAACTTCTTGCTTGCATTAGATTTAATTTCTAACTGCCTCTGTAGCTGATCAGTGGGTTACGGTACTAAAACTTGCTTTCTTATCAGCTTTTTCTTTTTAAGCAAGCATATCAGTCAATATGGGAGGCTTTTGTTTGTTTTTTAAAAGTCATGGCTGAAAGTAATGTTTGCTAGACTAAAATTACTGCCAGCTATTCCTGCAATCAAATAGATTACTGTAAAAGGAATAGTAATATTTAATTCAGGAATATGTGCTAGAGACTTTTTTTTTAAATTTGCAAATTACAGCATCAGAGCAGGAATTTTAATCATCTGTGTTTTACACAATTAGCTGAGATAGGTAGGTTGCCAACTTCAGCTGAATAAATAAATAAGTTCATGTAAACTTCCAGGTAATCAAAAAATGAAAACCTCTGGCAGAGAACAGTTAAAGGCAGGTCTTGCATGGTGTGTTGATAGTACCATCATTCAAATGCCACTTCAATAAAATGTTTAGCAGAGTGTATTATAGGTTTCATCACAGATAAACAGTGTGTGTTGTCAGAAGAAAAAGAGGTGATGAAAGTTTTTTTATAGTGCTTTAAATATTATAAATTCTTGAGATTTCTTTGTGTAATTGATTCCGAATGTCATATAAAAATAAGTTAAAAACTTATAAGTGAAGTCAGATTGAAGCTCCCAAAAGTTAAAATCAGCTTCTTTCATTGCAGCTTAACTTTTAAGATAAAAGTAAATCCTTGCTTTTTCTAATCCAGTGTAATCTAATTGCAGTTGATGAGTAAAGAGTCTCCAGTCTCTGTTGGAAATGATGCTTACGTTGACCTTGATCGGCAGGTATCTAAGACTAGATCTTTTATTTTCCTTCAATTATAGCACATCAGTAGCTAGTGGCTTTGCTTTATTAAGTCTTTTTTTCTTTAATTGTGGGAAGTTCAAACAAGAATTGGAAAACTAAATTTCAGTATTTCAAGTCCTTTTGCTTTATAAATTTTGTTTACCCATTTTGTGTATTTGAAGGAGAGAAAAAACTCAATTTGTAAAACAAGTTTAGCTGTATGACATAGTATTGCAAAACTGCAGACCAGTCCATATCTTTGGTTATTGAGAAAAAAAGGGAATTAAAAAAAAAAAAAAAATTAGTATTTGAATGTAACTTTTTTGCCAATTTCTACTTCTATAGTCAGTTAAAAAACCCCAAAACAAATAACCCAAAACTAAACAAAAAACCCCAAACACACACAAAAAACCTCACCCAAACCCAACAACAACAACAAAAAAACCCAACAACATGCAGATGTGCCTCAAAAATCCTTAAAGCAGCCCTGGGAACTCTTGCAATATGTGAGAGAAGTTTTTGGAGAGAATCTTTCTCTGCGTGATATATCTAAAGAATATGCAAAATAAACTGTTTTCTTTACTAGCTTAACCCATGGTAACACTGTTCTACTTTCTCAGGTTTTTTTCTAATTGGGAAGTAGTACTGTACAGTGGTGTTCCATGTGTTCCTTGGTCATGCATTCTCTGCTGAAGTATGTAAATTCTGACAGATGGAATTAATTTTTCTGTGTCAACACACCTTTGAGAAATAAACCTGAAAAAATAACATGCCATTATGCTGGTTGAGAAAACCCATCTAAAATTCATCATAGATAATAATATAGCTCAATATACAGAATATGTGTGCACCTGTTTTATCAGATGAATTTTCTTTTAGCTATTTTGTTTATATTAAGTGCATTCGTATGCAGACTTGCAATATATATATCTTTAAACATAAAGCCTTTGAAGAGAAGCATTTGAATATTTCCCACTTGTTAAAAGATTCAGTGCCCTTTTTCAGAGGGGTAGGATTCTCCCTTGCCATATTAACTGTGTTCCTGTTGTTCAGTAAGTGTAGCTTCCAGTGACTAGAAATTTTACCCTAATTGTCCACCCTCTGTATTCCACCTTGCAGTCCTTTTTGTATTTGAAATGTAGATTGAGAACTGAAATTATGCAGTCTTTGCATCCGTAAAGAAAAGTGGTATTGGCAATTTTTTCAGTGTACAGAACTGATGAGCACTTCAGACACAAATTCTTCAGGGCTTTTTGACTCAATTTGTAGAGTAGATGTTATAATTCTAATGTATTTTTCTAAGACCAAATAATTACTTTTAAGTATGTTTAGTTTTTACTGTTGCACAAACTAAAGAGTAATTATACCTGCTTCTTTGTTCCTTTCTAAGAATGGAATTGCCTCAGTTTTCAAAAAGTTAATATATTACCTAAATACAGGAAAAAATTTATAACCAGGTAGTTCTGAATGATGAAATATAAATGTTTGTTGTTTATGGTAGCTGAAGAAAACTACAGAAGAATTAAATGAAGCACTAGCAACAAAAGAAGAAATTGCCCAGAGATGTCATGAGTTAGATATGCAGGTAAGTTTGCTATATTGTACATATTGTTTTTGAAGTGGGAAAGAGATGTGTTAATTTTTAGGCAGATGAAAGCAAGAAGTGTAATGTGGAAACATAAATTTTTAAAGGGAAGTGAAAATGGCACAGTAATTATGTTGCTTTACTTGTGCTGACAGAGAGAATTTTATTGTTTTGTTACCTTGATGCAATGTTGCCAGTATTAAGGTGATTCATACTGACAACCCTTTTTTTCATTCAGTTAGGAAGGGATTGAGTTTTGTGGTTCTGCTCTTGCTTTAAAGAACTAATTGAGGTTATGCTGCTGTAACAGTTACAGTTATGTGTTAAATCACAATCAGAAGTTACTGTAGTCTGTCAGCTGTCTATGGATTTAGACTAAGCTTTACTGTAAATCAGGTGTACCTCATTCAGAAGGCATGAGGAGTGTGAAGTGGGTGCCCTGAAAGGCGCTGCCATTGTAATCCTACTTTGAAATATCATTCAGGCTTTTGCCAAGCAGCTCAGTAGCTGTTAGAATTGACAAAGTTGATGTGTGTGTCATGGTTGATTTTGGTGTATTTGATGATTCAAGCTCTTATTGAAGCTTTTGCTTCCGTCATGATGTTTGCATTCCCTCTCTTCCCCTCTTCCTCCTGCATGTTAACATTGTACTATGTAATAACACGTGAACCCATGTTCAGCTGTTAATTTGAGTTGCTGCACTCTGGGTTCTTTGCAGTACTACCTGGTTTTGCAATGTTGGCAGAAACACAATTTATCTTTGGGACTGTATTCCTGTTTCAGGGCTGCTTGCAAATGGCCACTGTTTTTTTTAAATAAATTCATTAGTTAATCCTGAAAGGGCAAAGCCATACCTTGAGTATGCAGACTTGAATATTCTTTGTGATTAATAGGCATTGTTTCTCTTGGAAATTAGTTTTAAAAGCCTTACTGTGGAGAGCTAGTTTTATTTGTTTGTTGGGAAAGAATGCAGACTTCATTATAATGAATCTCCCTTGTATGCTAACTAAGACTTTTTCTTTAGAAGCTTGTGTGAAATACAGTTAAGAATAGTTACATTTTCTGTGTCACATCACATAGCAGTTGAATACCTATTAATGTTACAGTATATTCTCGTGAAGTGTGATTATTGTTGCCTGTGATTTTCCATTTGTGGGTTGTGTTGATACTTTGTTATGCACAAACAAAAAAAATTGTTCTCTATAACTGGCTGGCGCAGTTATTCCAGTTTATGCTTTTTACTACAACAGGTTGCAGCCCTCCAGGAGGAGAAGAGCAGCTTGCTTGCTGAGAACCAGATTTTGATGGAACGTTTAAATCAGTCTGACTCTATTGAAGATCCCAACAGCCCTGCAGGTCGTAGGCATCTGCAGCTGCAGGCTCAACTAGAACAACTCCAGGAGGAAACATTCAGGTAGAAAAACTGTGCTTGGTTGGATTGTTTGTAGCTGACAGCCGGCATGATTTATATACTTCTGTTTCTCTTGGCAATTCTGAATTAATATAATGGGTGGTGTAATCACAGTAGTAAAGTTTTTGCAATGATGTACATGTTAAAATTTACCTCTTTACGAGCTCCAGTATAAAAAAAAAAGCTGATTTCTTGATGCTGAAATGCTGTGTACATGTCACTCTATTCTTTGAAGTTGTTTTGAATTGTGTACAATCATTTCACTCATGTTTTTCAGAATCAGTGAGAATGAGAAATAGTATGCTTTCCTCTATGTAAATTATTCTGATTGTATTTTTAAGGTGTAGGAATTCTTACCTGAAAGTTTGCTTTGGGCAGTACTACCGGTGGTATTGTTACACAGTAAAGTGTGTCTTTCTTTGAGTTTGAAAACAAATTGTTTCATATCTGAAAGATGAAGATTATCTGCAAGTGAGCTCTGCTCTTCATTTGCATTTCCTTAATACTTGGAAGTACAGTTCTTGTTTAAACATCCTTCCCGGTCCTTTTAACTGTTGCTTTCAGGCTGTGTAAGCCTATTCTGCTGAGAAAAAGCTGGTCCACTTCATCATCTTCTTCTCATTCTTTTTGCTGTACTTTCGCTATTCTTTGTGAATGAAACCATATTTGTTTGCACTGCCAGTTTTTCTTCTCTGTCCTCTTCTGGTTGCCCTTTGCGAATTCTTATGTCTTTTTTTTTTTTTTCTTTTTTTTTTCTTTTTTTTCTTTCTTTTTTTCCCTGTTTTACTTTTTTCCACTTCATCTTGCTGGCCTCTTTTTCCCTGGGGGCTCAGGCACACCTGCTTCCTTCAGTTTCTTGAGAAATGCTCAGTGTTCCTCTTTCATAGCAGCTAGTGCCTGGTTTTCTTCTTTCTGTACATCTACCATGTACTAATGTGTCTCTAGTGTCCCCTTTTATCTCTTCTTATTCAACCCCATGCTCTGGAATGATTTCAACCTGAATCTATTATCAGTTGCAGTTTGAACAGGTTTTCTCCCCATATCCAGTGTCTGCTCTGCCTGCTACTCTAGTTTCAGGTACTGAAGATCTTTCTAAACCCTTTTCAGATGTGAGATTCATTTTCCAAACTCCTTTACCTCCTTCACCTGCCTTCCCAGCACATGGTTTCTAATGGCAATTTATATGTATTCCTCTCCAGCTCTGCCTGACAAAACAGGACATCTGTACAGCGTAACTGATGCCTAATGTGATATAACAGTTTTTCCCCCAGTCTTGCCTCATTATGTCCTTTGACAGTTCTGGTCTATTGTAATCCAAATCTTTGTTGTGTATGGTTTAGATGGCCTATTTCTTTAGATGACCCGTGACCTTTAGATGACTGTCTCTTGTCTTCATTCTTGTAGATTCTTTTTGAATCTGTGTGAATTAATGGATAGATTTTTTTTTTTTTTCATGCCCGTATCTCCTTTTCTGGATGTGTTTTATCTTCATTTCAGATAAAAATCACAATAAGACTTCATATTCCCGGTTGTGTCCTCTTACATTGATTCAAAATGCTTTGACCAAGTTTTTCTTAGTTACGCCCTTTGTTCACTGACATTTTTAGTGCAGCTTTGCCTGTGTATGCTGTATGTAAGTAGTTCACTCCAGAAACTGGTCTGAGTTGTTTACATGCTAACTATGACTTGATTCTTCAAAAGTACTGGGAATGCATAGGTGCTTTATCAGTAAGTAAGTAAATAAATAAAACCACTTTGATGAGAGCTTTACAGTACTTAGAACATCTGATAATTGTGTTAATATTGCTGAAGGTGTGTAGGATTTAAAGAGCTAAACAAAATCTTAGGATAAAGATGCCATGTTCAAACTCTCTGCTTCAAGATAAAAAAGGTGGAAATTTTTGCTTGAGCTCCATTGTGAGCAATTACTGTGACAGAAGAAACTCAGGATTTGTATTTCTGACAATATACATTGCCTTCTGATCTTCCCCATAGAAATACTGCTATCAACTTCAAAGCATCAAAAAAGTCAGTCTGATTCTACATTTTTGAATAAGCACATTGGGCTGCTGTTCCCCTTCAGTGCACCAGAAGGACATCTCATGTGTTTTTTGGAGAGGATGATGAGGAATGGTAACTGGCTGAAGCTGAGAAATTTTCTGGTTTACTTAATTTCTACAGATTAGAAGCTGCCAAAGATGACTATCGAATACGCTGTGAAGAACTAGAAAAAGAAATTGCTGAGTTGAGGCAACAAACAGAAGAGCTTACTACATTGGCAGAGGAGGCTCAGTCTTTGAAGGATGAGATAGATGTACTAAGGTAAGGTCTGTTCCATTAGCTTTTTTTTTTTAACAACTAACTTTTAATCCATATAAATCATGTGTACTTAGTCTTCATTGGTTCTTGTTTAAATAATTTTAATATTAAATATAAACATTTTCTCAATGCCAAAGTTATTTTGGATCCCCTAGTTAATTACATAGACCACCACACAATTCCACTGAAGTAAATTAGTTATTATCTACCTAATCAATAAACTGTTAATAAATTTAGCAGTTCTAGATCATGTTATTGTCACAAGAAGTCACTCACTGGTCTTTTGAGTGCTCTCTGCTCACCTTCACCGTGACTTGAGCATCTGCTCTCACCCTTTCCTTTCCTGGGTTTGCATTATTTGGACTTTGGGTGGCGCTTTTGGTTCATCGTATAGTGCTAGTATGAGCAATATCTGTTAAAGCTTTCTTTACCACTAGAGTTTAGCACCCAAAGTTGTCATGATTTGATGATGCTAGGAGTTTATAGGATGCAGTGGACCCTTAACTGTGAAACTATGGAACATAATTTTTAAGTAGTGGTATCATGCTGCCATGGGTTATCCAGAACAGTTATCCATTACCCACCTTTATCACTCTTTTTATGGCAAGTCTAGCAAGGCATATTTTAATATTGCCTTATCTAATTCACCAGCAGCTTTCTACCAAAGCTGTCTGTGATTTATAGTGTCTAAAAGTATCCCCATCGATAGCTCGTTGAGTTGACAGGTATCTCTGGGAGGGGAGCAGGCAATTTAAAAGTGTAAACATTAGTAACAGAAGGCTATGATTGCTTTCTTCTTCTTGCTGTGATGTCTCAGGATGTGTTCTGCATAAAGGCAAAATATGAGGAAGCTTTAGGACATTTAATTTTGTGAGTTTTTAGAGTACAAATTAGATAAAAATCTGTCTCTGCAGGCATTCTTCTGATAAAGTAGCCAAGTTAGAAAGCCAGGTAGAGTCATACAAAAAGAAATTGGAAGATCTGGGTGATCTGCGACGGCAAGTGAAACTCTTAGAAGAGAAGAATACAATGTACATGCAAAATACCGTGAGCCTGGAAGAAGAACTAAGGAAGGCCAATGCAGCACGTAGTCAGCTGGAAACATACAAAAGACAGGTGAGAACAGACATTGTCAATGCAACAGTTCTCTGTATTGTTCAGTACTTTCCCATCATAACATGGCTAATACCTCAAAGGAAGAAAGAAATTATGAACAAACAGCCTTTGTGTTTAGAAGACTTCCATTTTTTGTAGTTATTACCTTTGTCCTGCTTTTCTGCAATTACTATCATTATTTCAGGTTTTCATTAGTTTTCCAATAAGCGGTATTTCTTACTTTTAAAAATTCAACAGATGTGTTTTGCTCAAATTAGTCCTAATTCGTATTCAGTAGCAAAGCTTGAATTAGAGCTGCCTCTTTCAGAAAAAATGTCCAATTTTTGCTTACAAACTTCCAGCAGTGAGGAATGCACCACAGATGAGGCAAGTTATTCTTGTGGCTAAGTAATCTCTTTTTGAGGTTCTAGTTTGTCTGAATTTGTCCAGTAAAGAAGAGAGAAGAATGCATATCATCCCTGTTGTTTATATGCACCCATTAGAATATAAGATGTGCCACCAGCATGCTCTCTGAATAGCATCTGTAATTCTCCTGCTTATCAAAGTACCATGTAATCCTGTTTCTTGTAAAGGTGAAAGGTGTGCTTAATCTACTCTCTGCTTCTGTGCTACATTGACGTGACGTCATTCTGGGATTCTTGTTACAGGGCCAGGCTGAGCGTGGTGCATGAATGGTCGTGTTACAGGGGTCCCTATATGTCATCTTATAGCAGAATAAGAATACATAAATAGCCACTAAGAACAGTGCAAGCCCAGGAGCTATGGCAATATGTGCCCCTAAGACTCAATAGCTTTTTTTCCTGCATCTGGGCATTTTAATTAAGACAATTAGCTTTGGCGCCTACAGACTAATTGTAACAGTCGAAATGATTCCACCAGAAAAAAAAAAACTTGGTCAACAAAAATGCTGAAATAACAAAGAAATGGAAAAGTAAATGTAGAAAGCAATTGCCTTTCACATATGACTAGTATCATGTTTGCTGGCAACAAATATTTCACTCCATTGAACAGCTAAGCATGTGAAACAGTCGTGTAACCTTGACATCTGCATCTGTCATCCATATTTCACCAACAATGAGGATTTTGGAAGGGCAAGTCCCATCATTTGTGCTGCAAAAATATTTCTCCTTTTCTTGATCATTCTCTGTTTATTAGGTAGAATTTAATGTCTGAGGAGCTGTTGATTTACGTAAAACTATTCTGCTGGCTGAGACTGCAATAAGCCCTGAGGTGTCTTGTAGCAGATGTGAGTTTTCTTTGCCTAACCACACTGTCTCAAAATTTACACAGTGTCTTTGCCTTCAGTGTCTGTAAGGCTGGACGTCTTGTCCTTGAGACCGCCAGTGAATCATAAAATTAATTTCTGGGAATCCTAAACTGTGCTGTAAGAATTAAGCCAGATGTAAGGATTCTGGTGTTAAGTCGCTGCTGGGCACTAGTGTGCCCTTGTTGTGGCATGTATCTTGTCTGGTGTGTGAAGGATCCAACCCCACTCATGATGATGCCATCAGAGGAGTGATTTCTTAGCTTAAAAGCTCAGTGCTGTGCAAAGGAAAGTGCTTGGTTCGAACTCTTGGAGCAGTCTTCGTGGGAATGACATCTTCACTCTACCAGCAGTTTCTGTGAGCTGAGGTTGTTGGTGCTGGGAGATGTAGCAGCATTTATTTAATTTGAGAGTTTTTTATTCACTGTTCTAAAAGCAAGTACAAGTATTTTCTAAGAAACTTTTTATTGCAGGATGGAGAATTGAAATATGAAGATTCCAGGATTTTTTTTTTGTAATATTAATTCAGCCCCTTTGTGCATGTACATTCTGATAAATTTTTAACAGTATGTCTTGCTTTTCTTTGCTGCAGGATTCCTGCTTTATTCATTCCACATGTCAGATAATGCTCAGTAAATGTGATGGCAGTTCATTTTTGTTTTTTTTTTTAGTCTTCTGCATTATCATGTAGCTGTATATTTCTACACACTCACAAGTCCTGATTTCAGACAATTTATTTCCTGTTCTGTTTTTCTGCATACCATTACCATAGCATGAGTGATTGCAAACATTAATGCATTTGTAGTTAGTGATAGCCCCAGTAATGGATGTCACATCTAAGAAACAAAATACTTGCATATCTGATATTTTGATATGTATTTTTTTTTTTTTAAATCTGATAATCTCAGAAATGGCAGGTCTGTGCTTTTTTTGCAGCCTTTAATTTGAGAACAATAGTAGTCCTTCTCTAAGACTTAAGATCATGCAGATTTTTTAGAGCTAGTAGTTATTTTGCAGTAGCTATACACATTGAAAATAAAAGGTAATGAGAACCACCAGGCAGTCTTAATGCAGGTATAGCTACTGCTTTGCTTCACAATTTAAGATAATTACTTTCTCTGTAATCTAAAAGCCATGAAAAAGCCTTCTTATGATTTGCTTCAGAAGCAGCTGTACTTCTTTAGCAGAGTCTTCATTCAGGTTTTCTGTTTGCAGGTCAGTCTTTATTCAGCTTACTTGCTTCCATGCTCTCTGCGTTATGAGCTGTACTAATGTGCTAGGAATAAGCCTTTGATAGTAGAAGCTGAGAGTTTCAAAAAGGCAAGACTTTACTGACGTGCCTCTTATTCATTGATTGTTCCAGCTCAGTTTTCAGATTACTGCTCATTTAATTTTGAAAGCTCTTTACTGATCTGTGGTTAAAAGAATAAATGTGATATTGTTAGCAATGTTTCTGAAGAAAACTGTTTACAAGCCTACGGCTGAATCTTTATACTAGTGTATTAAAAATTATTAAACACATCCCAGGTTAAGAAATGATACCTGACTGTGCAAACTGGTGGCCGAATTCTGAGTGAGGCTTGTGAAATAGGGTTAACAAAAGGTGTAGATAACTAGCTTTCTTCAGAATGTTTTTCTTTCTCCTGGGCTTCTCAGAATGAAGGAGGACTTTTCTACTTTTCCTAAGCTCTTTGATCCATAGAACTGTATAGTTTTTTTCAGTAAAACATGCTTGGGCTTAAATTCTTGGATTTAGATGTACTGCAAATAGTTCACAGCTTTTGGTTCTTTTGCTTGTGCTAAGACCTAATATTTAAATGCTGTTGGTTTTGCTGAACACAGAAACACATGATGAAAGGAGTTTTTAGTATGTCCTATAGGTTAACTAATTCAGTTGTTTACACATGACTTGTGGTGCATGGTAATTGGCTACTTTGTCTTCTGTATTTTGTTCTGATATTAATATTTGCAGACAAATTATTGATTCTTGTTCTCACAGGCAGTTGAACTACAAAACAGGTTATCTGAAGAATCCAAGAAAGCTGATAAATTAGATTATGAATGCAAACGACTGAAAGAAAAAGTAGACAGCCTCCAAAAAGAAAAAGATGTAAGTGCCAAGGTGTTATTTTTTTGGTAGTAGCGATAGCAACTTTGTGTCCTTTATAACACAGATATGTAATTGCAGTTAGCTATTTACAGCTAGCTTTCTAAATTAGGAAGTCTTAAGTTTTCTGATGTTTGTGTACAAGATCCTTTTAAAACCTAAGAACTGTACAGTGTGGAATAACATGACTGTACAAAAACTTATGCACAGATTTTTAAGAGGAACAGCCTTCATATTTGGGGTATGGAGTTGTTTTTTGAACATTACCATGAGAAAGTAAATAAACACTGAGGGTAATTGTAATGCATTCTGAAAAACTATTTAAAGTAGGGTTTCTGCAGTATCATGATAGAACTAAACTCCTGTTGCATATTTCCAAAGCATTCTTTGAGAAATACCATCAGCATGCTTCTCTTTGTGGAGTCATGACTATTGCAAGCAAGAGGCTTAGGCGTCATATAGAGGGACATGTTGTCTGAGGCAGTCTTGCCTTTATGACAGCTCCTTACGGATCTATCTTGTACTGCCAACATAGAACACACAGGGTGGATACCAGTCTATTCCTTCCTCTCTATCGTTTGCTGCTAGAGATTCTACAATTAATTGCTGTGTCCTCTCTTGCCATGACTGATCCTTCAGACTTCTCTTGCACACTATTGTTTCTCACCAGTTTATTTCAACTTCTTTCTTAAGAATGTATACGCAAGTGCCTCAAACTGCCTCAAACCAAGGCCTGCACTTTGAGTTAGCAGTTGAGTTACCTTGCTTTAAATATAAATTCATCTGTCCATCAGTCAGAATCTCTGTAGGCTTTTCCCTCAATGGTCATATTTCCTGTCCAGTGCTTCCAAAAATTTTCAGCCCCTGCACTTGAATAGCAATTGAACTGAAAGTTTTCAGTTATTTACTGTTCATAGTTCTTTGATTTCCATATTCTTATTAAATTCTCAAGCTGTTGTGGACACCTGTCCTTGGTATCACCTCCATCTGTCCTTCAGTTCAGATTGGAATGCCCATAGTAACTGTATTTGTACTGTGCTTTGGCTTTCTTTCCTGCTCTTTATTTAAGTTGTTTTTCCAGTTTTGTTGTGTTTGACAATGGTAAGATTTTTTCTGTGGCTTATCCATTGCTTGGTGGACCACTTCATCTTGCACAAAGGATCTGAATTGCAGGCCATTGTCATACGGTTTTCCATTTTACCCCTGATGAATAGCATTTTTAGGGGTGGATTTTTTTTTTAATACATTCTTTTGAATGTATATGCACCTGTGAGAAGTAGATTATAGCTGAATTCTCTCAACATTTGAATTAGTGATTCACTACCTATGTTCTCTACTCTCTGTTCTCTGTTGTCACATAGGTGTCAGTAAGGTTGTCCACTATAGGTCACAAGCTATGTACTGATATCTTGTCAGTTACCTTTTGCCAGCAATTGCTGAAATTTATTTTTTCCCCTTTATGTTGTGGCAAAGTTCAGCTATGTGGCTTGGAATTTTATCTCTGTGGTGTGTTGTAGGAGAAGTACTAAGATAATTTGATGAGTTTACTTTGTCTGCAATGTACAAAAAGAAGCCTGGAGCTTTTTCTATTCATTAAAATATTCTGGCATTTTATTGGTATTCTCTGACTATAGCAGACTGTGGATTTCTTGCTATCAGCAGCTGATTTAGAGCACCTGTCTGTGTGGCTTTTCTTCTGTAGTATTTATGGAAAAAAAATTCACCTGTGGGGTTTGCGAAATGACTCTCAATGCTAACAGAATGTGCACTTTATTCAGATTGTTCTGACAGTTGCACCAGAGTTTACCTTGCAGGATTCAGAAATACAGCAGGAGTCTGTCTCACACTTCGCCAAAATGTCCTTTGGCTGTGATTCCAAGTCATAGATCCATTTGGGCTGAAGTATAAAATACATCCAAATCAAACTGTTAATAGGATGCAATGCAAGAAGCTGTCTGCTGACACAACTCCTTATCTACACAGACCTGAGGTCTGCCCTGGACCTTTTAGTAGTACTGGACAAGTCTGGTTTTAGGGCAGAAATTTTGAGCAAAATTTTTGGAGCGACTTCGATGCCACTGTAGTTGCCATTTTCTCCTGTAATTTTTGAGTTTTGGCAAAAGCTTGGTGCTACCTGTAGATTCTCAACTTTTTTTGCTAAAAGGAAACTTGTGACAAATTGATGCAGTATTTATGAGATGCTGCTGAAGAGCCCATCTGTCTAGACCCCAAGGTGGTCAAGCTCTGTTCTCCAGTTCTCTTTTGACGGAGCTTTAAGCACGTAGTCTTCTTCCATAGCTAAGATGGCTGGTGAATTGCAAGGCCAGTTGACACACAGGAGGAAAGGGATAGGGAAATGCTGCTTACACTTTCACTGTAGAAAGACAAACAAAACGAAGTTAATGCAGTTTGTTTGTTATGTTGACTGTGTACTCACCTGCTTTTTATTTCAGTCCTGGCTAAGCCTTTGTTTCTTGGCCAGGGAAAAATCTGATGAAGGGAAAAGGACAATGGCCCCAGTGGATGCTATTTACAACCTGGTACCAGAACTTTGTGTCACTCACATCTTGAGTTTGTAAGCTTATACCCTGGTATTCTTACCTCCACAAAGTTAATACAGAGCAGCAACCTTTCTCAAAAAAAAAAAAAAAAAAAAAAACCACAAACAAAAAACCAAAAAAAACACCCCCCCAAAAAAACCGCAGTATTTTTGTGGAGTATATAATTTTTGTTTTTTTCTGTTATGAAATACAGAGATGCCTTAATTTGAAAATCATCTTTGCAGTTCCAGTAGATTTGTTTTAAAGTGTTAAAGGCTATGCCTTTTGGTAACTTGTGTACTGTTAAAGATGGATTTGTTGTGCCAAGATTGATACTCATTCTTTTTCCAATTATTCAGAGATTAAGAACAGAAAGGGATTCTTTGAAAGAAACTATTGAAGAGCTTAGATGTGTCCAAGCTCAGGAAGGTCAACTCACCACTACAGGTAAAGGACAAATAAGGAGATTAAGTGCATCTTTTCTAAAGTACCCTGGAGAATACTGAATGTGCTTTTGTTGAGCAGTGAAAAGCTGCTTGAGTTGTGAATAACTTTATAAGCATTTGAAAACTTTAAATGTTATTTCAGTCAGTGAAAAATTTTGGTCTCCTCCCCAGTGGAGAAATACAGTTTGAAATGGATTTCTGATTTCTGTGCAGTTACGTAATTTTCTTTAAACGCATAATAAATTCTGTTTCGTGTGTGTGAAGTTTCATGTGTTGCAGTTTATTGCTATGTGTAATGTTGTACAGCTTTGTAATTCTTAGATAAGTTTATAGGCAGAAAATCCACAAAATTGTTTAATCAGGATGAAAGACGACAGTAATGATTATTCTTCTAATGAAATAGTGATTGTCTGTCTGTCTTGCTGTAGCTTGACTTTGTGTCATTTTCACTGTCCAGCGTTACTCTAGAACTGTAAACTTGTAGAACAATGTCTACTCCTGGTCTGTTAAAAGAAGTTACTGGTCTTCTCGCTAAATTTTTTACTTTCCTAACCAGGATTGATGCCTCTGGAAAGACAAGAGCCTTCAGACAGTTTAGCAGCAGAAATCATTACTCCAGAAATAAAGTAAGCTAATGTGTGCGTCGTTTTACTAACCTCTACAATGTACATCCATAGATGACTGGTTAGTTTTCAGTGCTAGAAAGTTTCTGTGATTAATGTTTGGGGTTTTTCTCTTCTTTTTGATTCTGCACAACCGGAGCTGCTATGCTTAAGACAAAATTCCACTGGCCTCTCTTTGGGTTTGTACTGTCCTCAAAAAAAAAAGAAAAAAAAGGACGAGGGACACACCAAAAAAACCCCTTTGTCCTCAAATTGTATCTCTTCTTACTCTTCAGAGAGTTCATATAATGGCAGCTTATATGTGCATTAACAGGCAGAAATGTTTGTAACAAGAACGTGGTGTTGTACAAGGAAAAAAAATACTAAAATTGTGGAAGGGAAGAGTAGATTATAAGTCCTATTTTGTATCATGGCAAATGTTTACTATCTATTAAAAGGAAGAATATCAGTGGCAGAGCTGAAAATCATTGTTTCTTAAGATGTTGCGTACTATGTTTAGCCTTGCCAGTATGCTAAAAGATTTTAAGACAGCCACATCTCAGAAATCTGTTAGCTCTTCAGGAAGTCCTTTCTTTTACCTCTAGCAATACTGATTTTAACACTTCGAGAGCTCAATATGGGTCAAAGCTTATATTCAGTGGTAAAATAATATCTTTCTAGAAAGGTGTTGATGGAGAAGATTTCCTTTTCTTTTGGGCACTCGGCCCCAGTGAGCTGAAAGACCACAAGAGGGAGTGGAACGAAGCCCCTTATAATCCAAGGGGAAATGATGGGCAACCTGCTTACCATTTAGACACACACATTTCTATGGGACTGGATGGGATCCAGGCAGAGGACTGAAGGAGCTGGTGGAATTGCTCACCCAGCCACTTTCCATCATTTACCAGCAGTCCTGGCTAACCAGGAAGGTCTCAGTGACTGGAGATTAGCAAACAGGATGCCCATCTGCAAGAAGGGCCAGAAAGAGGATCTGGGGAGCTGCAGGCCTGTCAGTCTGACCTCAGTGCTGAGGAAGATCATGGAGCAGATCACCCTGAGTGCCATCACGTGGCACATTCAGGACAGCCAGGTGATCAGGTCCAGTCAGCATGGGTTCATGGAAGGCAGGTCCTGCTTGGCTAACTTTATCTCCTTCTATGACAACATGACCTGTTAAGTGGATGAGGGAAAGGCTCTGAATGGGTTTTACCTGGACTTTAGTAAAGCCTTTGATGCCATCTCCCACAGCATCTCCTGGGAAAACTGGTTGCTCATGGCTTGGATGGGTGTACTCTTCACTGCATAAAAAACTGGATAGCAAGCCCAAAAAGTGGTGGTGAATGGAGTTAAATACAGGTGATGGCCGATCACAAGTCGTGTTCCCCAGGGCTCAGTACTGGGGCCAGTTCTGTTTTGTATCTTTATCAATTAGAGTTGGTCTGCTGGAGGATGGGAAGGCTCTGCAGAGGGATCTGGACAGGCTGGATCAGTTGGCCAAGGCCAGTTGTATGAGGTTCAACAAGGCAAAGTGCCAGGTCCTGCACTTGGGCCGCAAGGACCCCATGCAATTCTCCAGGCTTGGGGAAGAGTTGCTGGAAAGCTGCTTGGCAGAAAAGAACTTGGGGGTGCTGATTGACAGAGCTGAAAATGAGCAGCTTGTGCCCAGGCAGCCAAGAAGGCCAGCGTCATCCTGGCCTTTGTCAACAATAGTGTGGCCAGCAGGGCCAGGGCAGTCATCATCCCACTGCACTCTGCACTGGTGAGGCTGCGCTTCGAATCCTGTGTTCAGTGCTGGGCTCCTCACTACATTGAGGGACTGGAGCAGGTCCAGAGTAGGGCAACAAAGCTGATGAAAGGTCTGGAGAACAAGTGTGATGAGGAGTGGCTGAGGGAACTGGGGGTGTTGAGTCTAGAGAAATGGAGGCTGGAGGGGAGCCCTTACCACTCTCTGCAATGATGTGAAAAGCGGTTGTAGTGAGGTGGGGGTCGGTCTCTTCTCCCAAGTAACATGTGACAGGACAAGAGGAAACAGCCTCAGGTTGCACCAGGGGATCTTTCAGTCGTGTGTTGCAAACATTTCTTGCCCAAAACAGTTGTCAAGCATTGGAACAGGCTGCCCAGGGAAGTGATCAAGTCACCATCCCTGGAGGTGTTCAAAAGACATAGACATGGCACTTAGGGACATGGTTTAGTGGTAAACTAGATATTGTTAGGTTAATGTTTGGACTCGATGATCTTAAGGGTCTTTTCAAAACTGGATGATTCTGTGATTCTATGAAAACAGACCAGCAGAGTAGAATTGACTGACCCAGGTTCATGCAGTAGTTTAGTGACACTTGAGATTATAACTTTCTTTAACACTTGGCAGCGAGCTTTGCATTCTTCGTATTCTACCTATAAATCTGCCGAGCCTGTAGTGTGAAATCTAATAGGGGCATTCAGGCAGCATCCTTGTGTTGTGCTTTCTGCAGTTACAACTCATTTAACTGAGTTTGTAGTTAGGGGGTTAAAGAAAAGATTGTTGTTTCAGTTGTCTCCCTTAAATAGGTAAAGATAATCTGTATATTTACAACTTCTGTGGTAAACTGTTTTCTTCTTTATAGAGATTGACATACTGTTTTCTACAAAATCGTATTTTATGTGTTTAGGGAGAAACTCATTCGTCTTCAGCATGAGAACAAGATGTTAAAGTTGAACCAGGAAGGTTCTGACAATGAAAAGATAGCCTTATTGCAGAGCCTTCTTGATGATGCAAACTTGCGGAAGAATGAATTGGAGACAGAAAACAGGTAGGAAATTTTGTCTTCTGTTTCTTGACTTTTCTAACAATCGACAGTTCTAACAACATACTTTTGATTGTACTGTGTCCAATACTGGCCTCCCCAGTGCAAGAAAGACTTACTGGAGTCAGTCTAGTGAAATACCACAAGGATGTAATTACAGGACTACAGCATCTTTCATATAAGGAGAGTCTGAGGGATAGAGTCTATGTAGTCTGGAAGACAGAAGGCTCAGAGTGGACCTTATCAGTGTTTATAAATATCTGATGGGAGGGTCTTAAGGAGATTGAGGTAGACTCTACTCAGTGATGCCCAGTAACTAGGCAAAAGGCAGTGGGCAGCAATTAAAACACTAAATTTCATCTAAGCATAAGAACATTGTTACAGTGAGGATTGCTGTACACTGGAAAAGGTTGCCCAGAGAGGTTGTCTTCATTTTTGGAGATGCTTAAAACACAAAAGGACATATTCCTGGGCAACCTGCTGTAGCTGACCTAGCTAGATTAAGCCAATAAGCATACAGACATCTATGGGATCAGACATCCTGCATCTGAGCATGCAGTTAGCTGGCTGATACTGTTGTGAGGCATCTGTCAATCTAAGCTTTGAATCTGCTTTCTGTCTAATCTTCACCAATCTTCCTCTTTTACTGGGGGAGGTTCCTGAAGCCTGGGACAGTAAATATTATCCTTAGCTTCAGGAATGGCAAAAAGACAAGTCCAGAGAGCTACAGAGACTTGTTAGCCACAGCTTGTTTTCTGGGAATTTCACAGAGCAGGTCCATCTGGAATCCGTTTCCAACCACATTAGAGACAAGAAAGTAGCTGGGAAAGACAAACATGAATTTATTCAGGGCAAATCATGCTTAACTAATCCAGTTGTCTTGACAGTGAGATGGCTGCCTGTGTGAAGAATGGTGAACAGTGGACAGTACCTTAGTTTTAGCAAGGGTAGCTTTAGTCTCCCATGGTATCCTTATGTTCAGAATGGTTAGATAGAGACTGAATAAGTGGACAGTAAAGTAAGTGGAAAATCAGATGGATGGCTGGCCCTGGAAAATCAGATGGATGGCTGGCCCTAAAACATCATCATCAGTGATACGAAGTCCAGCTGGCAATGAGTTCCTCAGACATGAATACCAGGACCAATGCTGTTCATAACCTTTATTAGCAACTTGACTGATGGGAGGGGCTGTACCCAGCAAGTTCAAGGATGGTACCATGTTTTCTGTAAAAACCTGGTGTTCCAGTGGACAGCCAAGGATTATGTTTTGGCTGGGGAACTTGCAGCTGACTGACCTGGGCTGTCCTCACCAGGGTTCAGGCAGTCAGTCTGGGAAAATAATCTTTCACCTCTTGTCAGTACTTATAAAATCACATCTGGACATAGCATATAATTTTAGATACAGTACAAGATACAGTACAAGAAATGCGCCAGGGTGCAGTGGAGTGCTTCCACGGTGAGGAGCACTGGAGTACAGGATAGTGGTATAAAACTGAGAACAGGGTTTGTTCATGCCAAAGAAAAGGTGGCATGGAAGAGATAATACTGTGATCTACATCTGTCTGATGGAAAGGTGTGAAGAAGACAGAGATGAGCTCTTGTCAGAGTTTGACAGTGGAAGGACAAGAGGCAGCAAACAAATATGGATTATGTGCTTGAGCTCTAAAATAGAGGCCCAAAAAGATTGTCAGATCTCCATCCTTAAAGGTGTCTAAATGTGGGCTGAGTGTGGTTCCCAGCAATCTGCTATAAGTGCACCTGCTTTAAGTAGGACGTTGGATTTAGACAACCTCTGGAGATCACTTCCAACAAGGTTTATAGGATTCTCTGTGTAAAAGCAGTAAACTAGTAGCTCTTACGGTAAAACTGGTTGTTAGCAATTCTTGTTTCATGTAACTAGAAATGATTTCTTAATACATGCATTTGTGTTGCCTTGGAAGAATATTAGATTGTTCTGGATGACTACAGGCTATAATCTCCAGAAATGTTTTATGCTACTGTTATGAATTTTCTGCATCTCCTGTGAAAATGACCTGAAAACACTGGACACTAAAAATCTCAGGCTTTCTCTTGCAGTTATTCGGGTTTTTTTCTGAAAAACAAAACACTGTCTCTTTCCTAGGTTGGTAAATCAGAGACTTATAGAAGTGCAGTCCCAGGTAGAAGAACTACAAAAGTCCTTGCAGGATCAAGGTTCAAAAGCTGAAGATGTAAGTAGAAATGTACAGCAGACGTACCTGCAACTAGTTACAGAAACGTTTTTTGAGACTTTCACCTTTTTGTAAAAAAATATGTAAAAGAAATATGCAAATGGAGACTTGTGATAGTTTTCCATTTTTATTCATATGGTCTTATTATGAAATTATGCTTCTCTAAATAAGATTTGAGACATAGTAAGACATTTGTCTAGAAAAGAAAGCTGTCCTATGTAGGTGTCAAATATATTTTGATTGTGTCTGTTTTGATAGTAAACTTAGCATTAAAATTATTTAGAGAGTTAGTAGATTTTTATTAATAGAGGGTTTGCAGTGAGTTGAGGAAATGTTAATTCTCTATGTCTTAATAAAGTATCTGAAGCTATTTTTGGGTTAGTTTTCTTTAAAGTTAAGACCTTTTCTGCCAGTGGAAGCTCTGTAGTAGTGGATGTAAAAGCTTCTTGTAATTCAGGAAGCTAGGCAGGGCAAAACTAAAATAGAAGTCAAATAATTAGGCCCTCAACATAAAGCAGCATTTTCTGTTTCTATGTATGGAGTTAACATTGTTTTTAATGTAAGAATACGCATTGTGGCAGTTAGTGTGGAAAACAACTTTCAGTCTTCCACTCAAAAATTGTGTTTGCCATCTCCTCTATTTGCGAGAAAAAGCCCTAGAACTTTCTTGAAAGCAGTGATTTGCTGACTTGTACATGCACAGTGTATGCTTACGATTTCAGTGTATTGTGTAGCTAATTGGCAACAAGTTGTAATGTGTTGCTTTCTATTTTTGTGGGTTTGTTTTTTAACTAATTTATATAAACAAGTGAAAGTTTTTACTAGTTGCTTATTTTCAGAATAAACTGTATGAAAATAAAACATCTAGTTGAGTTCAAATAAGATTATTTTTCTTAAAATAAATTTTAGAATGCATTTTGAAATAGGTCCATCCTGTTGTGTGATTGAGATATTCTTTGTTGTCGTAGTTATTGGCCAAACCCGGGTTTTTCAGGGTGAGCAAGAATATAAAAAAAATTCTCTCAGATACTGAAAGTTGTAAAGTATCCCTGGCTGATTGAATTCAGCTTTATTTACTGCAATTTTAATTGTGTCCCTTTTTGAGGCTCTGGTTTGGCCAGTAATTTAGGACATGTCTGCAAAACAGTTACAGGACTGGTTGCAGCCTGTGTAGGCATCTGAGATGATTCTGTTAACCTCACAACACTATAGTACAACCTTTCATGTTTTCCAGGCAGCCTGTGTCAGTTCAGAGCTGGCAAGTTCACAATGCAGTTGTTGCATTCCTGGCTTATGTGTAGGTCTGACAATATCAGTGGTGATTTATAGGCATGATCCCGTGGCCTCTTTTGATGAGTTCAGTGTGTAGGATTTAATTTGCTGGTAAAGAAAAGAGAGTCTAGACTCAGTGGAGTATTGAGGCTGCAAGAATCTCTGAAGGTGTTGACACCTCATCCAGTCTCCTACACAAAGCAGAGGAAACATGGAAGTTAAACCCAGCTGCTCAAGGAGATTGAATTTGTGCTAGGACCACCTGAGTTATTTTTGAGATACCCTTACAGAAAGAGTAATTTTTCAGAAGCATGAGAAAAAGGATGGAGAGACATGGATACAGTGGATGCATCATTTTCATCATGTTTCCTCTGTTCTTCACTACTTTTCTGCAATTATGCCCCAAAGTCTGCATTTTTGTACACTTATACTGTAAATAGGCTCAACCCAGAAAACCTGGTTGTATTCAGTCCAGAAATGCATGATGAGGGCTTGGAGCTGGGGGTTGGGTTTTGGTTTGGTTTTTTTTGGTTTGGTTTGGTTTTTTGCTTGTTTGTTTTTTGTTATTGTTGTGGTGGTGGTGGTGTTGGGTGGTTGGTTTGTTTGAATTTGGTTTTGGTTTTTTAGTTTTTTTTATTTTCAAAGTTGAAGTAGTTTTTAGGCTTGACCAAAAAGTAATAAAAGCACTATAGTAACCCAGCAAAGTATCATTGCAGTAATATGTGCTGCTTGCCAAGGTTCACATGGGGAAGAAGTTTTGATTTTGTATTGAAGTGCAGTGGAAGATTAATGTTAGAAACTTATCGGTGCCTAATATATGCATTAGACCTGTAATGGGTATTGATGCATCCTGTTGGGATGCCTGATTAGTCCATTCTGGTTGTTGCCTTGCTACCCAGAAACAGGCTCCTTACCCCAGTCTTCCAAACTACAAAATCAACTCAGATGTGGCCAGTGTGGTCAGAATAGCTGGTTTGATTCATTGTTCTCCAGAATGCAGTAATTATGTGTAGCCTCAACAGGTACCCAAGGACAGCTTCAACTACATCATTTGCATGCCTTATTATTGCTGCCTTATGTCATCCTTTTTCTCCCTTTCTCTGCCCTAATCCCCTCCTGTATAAGCAACCTTCCTTTAGTTACTTCTGCTGCCCTGGACCTTGCTTTGCTAAATCCATACTGCATCTAGTGTTTCTCATACTGTTACACATGCAATCTTGGCCTTACATGCTGTTACTGGTACAGTTACTGAGTCTTCCTAACCTGGCACCTCCTTAAAAAGTCCCCAGAACTGTTATCTGTGAAGTTTAGCCACTTTGCTCATTTGGTGAAGCAGTAGAACAGGTTGCCCAGGGAGGTGGTAATCTCCCATCCCTCAAAATATTTGAGGTCAGATGGGACAGGGCTCTGAGCAGCCCGATCTAGTCGAAGATGCCCCTTTGCTCATTGCTCATTGAAAGGGGCTGGACTATATGACCTTTAAGGGTCCCTTCCAACCCAAACTATTCTATGATTCTATGATTACTTTTAACATCTGTGAAATCTGACCATCCCTCAGTGCTGTTAATAACTTCTGTCATCTTCTCACAGTGTTACCAGTCTCATCAGGTGATTTTCTGAAGTCATGTGCCATGGTTTCCCTCACCTTGCTAAATTAGCTTAACCTCAAGCGAGAGCCATCTGCCTGTGACCTTAGCATGCACAACAAACCCAAACTTGTTCCTCAGAAAAGGGACAGACCTGTTCCTTTGGCTTGTTTAAGCATAAAAGAAATTTCCAGCAAAAAGACATTTCTATAGGGTTTTTTTAGGTAAGAGAAAGATAGCAATTAAATATCAGAGAGGATACCTGTGTTTTAAAACCACATCACAATAAGCATTTTTTCTGGTGTTTTGTAAGTGAAACTTGTTAGCAGTGGGAGGAGAAAGCAAAATAGTGAGTGTATGTTTGCTGATTTTTACAATTTTGTTATAGAAATGTTCTGGTATTATGAACAGGTAAAATTTGAATGAAGTTAAATGTAAACTCAGCTCAAAATTTGATAAAGCTTGGGTTTTTTAATTGGGATTTTTTTTTTAAGAGGCTGGTCTTCCTATCAGGGAACAAGAGAACAACAGTATTAGTAATTATTTGTTAGGAGCAGAGAATTTGGATATGTGAAATTGAAGCTGACAAATGCTTAAAAAATAATGTTTGCCCATTTTTAGGGTAATTTATTTGAATTTATCTACCTTGTTATATATAGGATCTTTGTGTGGCTAAAATCACACGTTTTGCCTTTTATTCTTTTTCTTAATCTTGCATCTTGAGTAAATAACTCTGGGTAAACTGTGTCCTGCTTCTTTTAACTGTGTGTCCTGTTTATTGTTGTTAGTTTCTTGCTTGCGAGGACATACGATCTGTCTAGATGGGAGAGGGGTTACTCCCACAACAATGCCAGTACTGTGCAAGTAATATATATAAAAATATACCAGAGTGGAATCAATGTTGACAAGTAGTTGAGTTTGTTCCAAACCTAAATGCAGTATCAGGATCACAAAAAGAAAAGCTGAGTTCAGTTTTTATTTTCTTACCTTGGGAAAATGGGCACTGCTGCCAACTTTTCCCTTTATTGTCCAAACCAACCGATAGTCCCCTAAATGATCAGACATAAGTGATGGTGCCAGTTTAAATGCTTTGTGACCAAGAAAGATGCATACAAGCATTTATTATTACAGGAAAGGTGGTGTTTCTGCAGTCGTTCAGAGGACTGGAAAAGAAAAAAAACCAAATGGTCAAACCCTGCGGATCCTTACCTGCTTCAGATTTCTGACTTTGGGATCAATAGTGTCATGATGGCTGGTTTTTTTTGGGGCTTTCCCCCTTTGTAGTGGAATAAGGAATCCATTATTTGAAATAATGAAAAAGCATGTCTTCAATGTGATTGAAGACAACATTTTGAAATATTTACAGTACAAGACAGCTAAAAGGTTTTTTTTGTACACATGATAGTTGTCTGTGTTGGCCAGGTGTCTAAACCTGATTGAAAGAACATTGGAGAAAAAGCAGTGAAATAATTTTGTTGATGATTTTATCTTACATTTTGATGGCATTCTGGACCATCTGTCACATGCTAGGCCTCCAATGTGATTGGTACTGAATAAACACAAACAAAACAGGCAGTTTCTGATTTAAATATTTTACGTTTGTCTTGCATTCAATCACTGTGGCAATAACATAATTCAGAATCACTCCATAAAATATATGCATCTCTTAATTTTGGTTGTAGCCCAATAGAATGCATATTTTTCTCCTGTTTTGTTACTTGTATGATTTTTGTTTTAAAATTACTTTCCAAAATAGCAGTTGCTCTCCTTTGAATTTCTGATTTAAACACAATGATTTACAAATGTGCTTCTTTACTATTTTTGCATTTTTGTTTTTAGTGATATGTTTTAGAAAATGTTACAGGATGAAACTGCTGATGAGAACAGAGGAGAAAAATCAGCATGTATGAAAAAATGCATAGCTATAACTCTGTTCATGACTTTCTAAATAGTTTTTTCTGTTTGCTGCTGTTTTGCTTTATACTAATGTCATCTCTGTTTCTTGGCATGGGCTTCTGCTCAAGGCTATTGTGAGTATGGCTTTCTATTTACTCTTAACACTACTTTCAGTTTATAGACTTTTACTGGGTTCATTTTTCTGAAAGATACTCACTGTCTGTGAAGTGAGTTTAAAATTTAAATAAAATTTACTTTGAGGGTTTTATTCAAAGATCTTTTCTAAATGTGATTTAACCAGAAAGTGGAACACTGTAAGTTGTATAATAATGTTTACATGTCTGTAATCAATAAGGATGAGAAACAGAAAAAGGGTAAAATGTCTGCTAGACTCCAGTCAGAAACATTCTATTCCCTCTAGTTTCTATGGGGGTGGGAATTTACTTCAACCAATTTGGTACATGTCTTCATACGAGTTGCATTGCAGTTTCGGTAGGATGACTCTTCTTGCAAATTTTGCTGCAGTTCCCAATTTCAGGTTAATTTATTAAGTCTAATCACAAAAGTACAGAATGAATTAAAACAACAATAGAATTTTGTCATTTATGTATCTTGTTTGTACGAATCTGGTTCCTTAGGAACACTTCCTGGGAAAACATTTGCAATGTTGTAAAGCTCTCTAATTTCAGGGAAGTCACACAGCTGTGGAAAGAAGGATTGCTACCACAGGGGATGGCTTTACAGTTATGATCTAAAACTAAGTCAAGTGAAAAGTTATATTTTGGTTCAAGTGTCAAAGTCATGTGTTTTAGAATGATTTTGGAATTGTGTAAAAACTCTACAATATATTAAAACATTTATTTTTCTGTTCTAGTCAGTTCTTCTGAAGAAGAAACTTGAAGAACATCTGTAAGTATTTTGTTTGCTGGTTTTTGTTTACCATTTGAAATCATGTGGTTTCCGTATGGCAGGGAAGGCAGACAGTCATTAATCAGGCATCTGGAAAATATACAACTAAGAGAAAATAGATAACACAGGAATGTTTAGGAATCTGCTGTTCAGATGCTCTTTTCATCTCTTAGAAAACCTTTGCAAAAGCAGTAAGAGCAATGAAATAAACATTTTATGGTGGTTAGAAAACGTTGTTCAATTTTGCTTAAGATCTAGAAAGTTTTACTGAAGGGGGTAAGTAATTTTGTTCTGAAGAGAACGTGTTAATGTAAACAAAATTATTTTGTTTCTGGTATACATTATGGTATAAAATGTAACATTGCAGGAAGTGTTATCATTTTGTTCTGCTATTTCTGCACCTCTTTTACTTCACTAAAATGCAGAAAGATGTTTGCTTTTTTAAAAAAGAAAAAAGTCATTTCTGTTGCCTTTGGGTTTAACTATTCTTTCTCAATGTAATCTCAATTACAAGTATTCATTCTAGGTGTGCGTTGTGCAATTAACTGTAAACATTAATTATACAATGTAAATTCTAAAATTAAGTTTACAATTACTGAGAATTAAGATGTTTGTTGTAACAGTTCTTTGTACAACATGTTTTTCAGCTTATTTATCAAATATTTCCACGGTGATATTGTCATTTGTCCTCATGCCCCAGAGCAAAAATCAGTTGTGCCCTCAGAAATATATCACTATCTGAGGACTTTTTTTGTACTGTTTACCATTCATTCAAGCACAGTACTAATATTGGGAAAACAATATGTGCTTTTATTTTTTCTTATAGTGAGAAGCTCCATGAAGCTAACAATGAGCTACAAAAGAAACGAGCCATTATTGAAGATTTGGAACCAAGATGCAATAATAGTTGTGAGTTACTTGAGCAATCCATTTATTTTCTTTAAAAAATGTTTCATATATAAGGTCTTTAATTAACATACCGAAAGGAGGTGCAGATAACAAAAAAGTACATTTTAAATGCCAGTGATATGTATGTTGTTAATTTCTCTGGAAGCTATGGTGACCAAAAACATGCTTCTGACACTTGAAATGCAGGGAATAACATTTTAGAGACCACTGTAGTAAGAAATTACAGTGGCTATAGAAATACTGAATCATTGTCATACCTGTCATTGAACATTAGCTGTTCACAACTGCCATGTCACCTAAGACCCTAATTTAGTAGATCCTTGCTGCCATCACCAGGTTAGTTTTACTCCCAAAATATTCAGTATTTTTTCAGAACTGTGTTGTAATTTGAGAAAATTTTCAGGTACTTTTCAAGCGTAGGGTATGTCATATTGCTCAGATGAGATCAAGAACCCAGCATCCAGTTGTTTTTTAGCATAGTAATGCTACATTTTTCCTAAGAAGTATTGAAAAAGGTGGATTTTTTTTTTTCCCAAGCCTACTTATTATAGAATAAAGCCTTAAAAGATTGCAACCAATGTTAGCATTTCTGGTTTGTACCCAAATTATTTTATTTATAAAGAGATTGAAGAAGATGGAAATATCCACTCAGTATACAGTACATACATTCTGTGTCCAAAAAGAATTGTCATTTGTGTTGAGCTAAAACTGCAGAATATATTATAAAGTCCACATTTTAGGAAATATTAGAACACTTGGAAGTGAGGTCCAGGGACTTCATGAGTAGCTAATATACACATAATTCTGTCATATGCGATAAGCTTCACTGTGAGCGTAATAGCAGTCCTATGTCTTGCTAGCTTCTAAGCACCAAGGCACATTGAGGCTTCTGTACTTAGTTTACTGAAATTGCAAGTTGCTTTTTGAAAATCTATGTCTGAACTTTGCCCTGGTGAAATAAAAGTAGTTGTACCTTCTTCCGTTCTTTCCCTACTCAGGAAATGTATTTGAATGATTCTTTCAGATTCTTTTAATTATTCCGGATATAGCCAAAATGCTTGGGCATTGTACAAGAATCATGGCATATTTTGAAAAATGGACTTTTGCAAGTCTGGGAGACCATCTGCTATTGGTCTTCTTACTGATCAGTGAAAATCTTACTTGACCCTGTTGCCAGCTTAGTGTTTTCCACATGCTTAGAAAGAAAACTGCAGGAAAACCATGAAAGAACATTTCAAAATGAGGTTGCAAAGCAGATAGGCTGAAGGTTATCAATTATTCAGCGTTGTTTGAGGACCAGACATCAGTGTTGTATGAAATTTGATCCAGGATGATGCAATTTATTATTTTTATTCTTTTCTGAGATCTGGGTAGATGTATAGAAGATGTTTAAGCAATAGTGGTTTGACATATTCTTGTGTCAATGCAGGAAAAAGTTGTGCAATGAAATTGTCCTACTGGTCTGCATTGCTGCTTAAAAAAATGTGGGGAGGGGAAAGTAAATTGAGTGTACTTATGTCACAAGTCTGATAAAATGCGTCCAGTGTTACAGTTTAGCAGATTTAAGCAACAAGTTGTACCTGTTAGGAATGATTCCTTTTACATAAAAAACTTGTATTCATCTGAGTTATGATATCAAGATCTTATTAAGCCTGTAATTCATTGGTAAACTCATTTTGTAAGTGCGTTCAGTAATAGGATTGATTTATGACTCCGTTTCTCTTTTTTTTTAATATATATGTATATCTTTTAAAAAGGGCAAAATTTGTGTGCGAAACAGCCGTCTCATGAGACTATGTAGAATGCACATTTTGAATGTGATTCTAAGCTATTTAGTAACTAAAACTATGGTTCCTTATGTTGGCTTTTCTTAACTGAAATAAATTTTAGCTGTGCCTTCAATGTGTGTTGAAAAACATGAAAATAATATAATTGTGTTATTTTCCAATATGTGCATCTCTTGGCATTAAGCTCTCAAAATTGAAGAATTACAAGAAGCTTTACGGAAAAAAGATGAGGAAATGAAGCAAATGGAAGAGCGATACAAAAAGTATTTGGAAAAGGCCAAAAGTGTAAGTACAAGTATTCCATGTTAATGATCCCTTTCTGACAGACTGCGCCATGTGTCCACTCTTGAGGCAGTAAATATAAAGGTGGTACCTATATGCACATTAGCAAGTAAAAGAGAAGGAAGGACCCATGAGTTCTTTGTATCTTCTTACTGTTACAGTACCTAATACTGATTAATTCTGCAAATCTTATTCTGGTTTGTGTTCGTGACTGTCCCCTCTTACTACCTATCTGTAAGCCCTTCTGATGCCTCCGTACAAATGTCTACTCACTACTACTGATTTTTGAGAATCACCTTTGTTAAGCAAACTTTCTTATTGGCTAATGACAAGGAGAGGGTGTTAAACCCTTTCTTAATGCTGTGATAACCTATTTCTTTACATAAATTCTTCCAGACTTCTGATGCTGAGTGACAAGTGTATAGACCAGCTAAAGCAGTGTCTGTACTAGGACTGGTGGTGTAGAAATAAATAGCTGTGCTGTATTTTAGAATTGGAGAACCACCCCTAAAACAACTCAAGGGAAGAAAGCTCTGTGAGCAAGAGTACTGTTTAATTGGCATTTGTGCTGGGACTTTGGGGACTTCTGACACAGTTGTCATGAAGAGTTCTACCTCTTTGTACACAAATATAGCTTAGTAACACCACGTACAGTCGCAGCTGGGCCAGCAAACTGGTTTTATCAGTTTGGCAAAGAGGAAAAAGAAGGTCTGAGGTAATTTCCTTCACAGGTGAATGGATCTGTTATGTTTGTTTCTGAATGGTATAGGCTTCTTGTGGTGCTCAGCCAGGAACGTTTCTCTTACCTGAGGCAGATAGATTGAAACACTTCTTTTCATTAGTACAGCTTTTAGCTACCTAAGATTTCATCAGGTCCTAATTGCTCACATAAACTGCTTATTCCTTTTGAGAGGCTCAGAATTTGCAGGCAGAGATCATTACACATGTGCCAGAGCCTTTTTTACCAATTTACGTTTGGTTGTGCTTTCTTAGTTCATCTTTCTGCCCTGATTTCTGTTTATGTTTTGGTTTAGCCAGTTGGTTTAGAAAATGCTTTAATATGGGCTCTTTTATTGATAGTTTTCCGAGTAAAGTGATCCTTTTAACTGAACCACATGTGAGAGCTGTTCCATTTCTCTGATGACATTCAGCATTCTCTTTGCATTTACTGAATAATAATATATGCTTCTGTGAGAAGGTTGCTAATACCTGAGTGTGATACCAAGGATGTGGTTATACTACCAGCTTTGAAACAGCAATATTGTAGTCTCAATCATAGTCCCATTTCTTCTTTTTACTATACATTGATATTTTATTTGAGTTTCTAAGCTACTTTCTACTAAAGGCTTAGGAATATAGGCATTTTGCTGAATTTATTACTGGTTTAACCCTGTTTGCTAGCACGCATGCTGCCTATGATCGGTGCCTCATACAAACATAACCAGGTGTCCTTGTATCGTATTAGTAACATAGTGATCACACATGTGCCATTTCTGGAATGCTATCTAGAAATGACAGCACCTGGTACTCCAGGTAGGAGATCATGGCATCTTTCCATAAGGACTGAAGTGTACCTTCCTCAAGTGGAAGGAATTCACAGGTAGGTAAACCTTAGCTATAAAGAGATAAACCTTTGAGAACTTGTTTCTAACACTGTGGCCCCAGGGTAGTGCAGGTAGGGATACTGGGGTACTGAACCTGTTAGGAGTCACTTTTACCTATCAGTAGTTTTGTTTCACAGTGCTGTAAAAGAGAGCCCAGTTCAGATTATTATTTTAACATATCTGGCTGATGTTCAGAGGCAGTGCCTGTCGTGCTGACTGTCATGATTATTTTTCAGGAGTCAGCCTCTACAAAACTGCACATCCCTCTGTTTAATATTTTGAAGTGTCATTTCTTGAAACACTAACATGTTTTAAGTCACTTTTCTTAACATGACTTTAAAGTTTGTAATTCCTTGATGTCTTTCCCTAGCAACTAGATTGCTTTTGCATCTTAAAACCAAACTGGTTTTCTTTTACAGGTCATCCGTACCTTGGATCCTAAGCAGAACCAGGGTGCAGCTCCTGAGATTCAGGCTCTGAAAAATCAATTACAGGAGCGGGACAGAATGTTTCATTCACTGGAGGTAGTTATCCTCATGTTTCCTGTTAGTTGCTTACTTCCTCATTGTTTTTTTGGATATAGACTAATACTTTTATTATACTTTGGTTTTAAATGTATCCTTTTAATGCTTGTTTTATAGAAAGAATATGAAAAGACAAAAAGTCAAAGAGAAATGGAGGAGAAATTTCTTGTTAGTGCCTGGTACAATATGGTAAGAATTTTATCTCTTTTTTTTTATTATGATGATTATTATTTTAAGGGAGCAAGGCAGATAAATTTATTAATATTAGTTGTTTCTGTGTTGTTTACAACAGCATTCCCTTACAGGTTCTTTTTAAAAAGTATTTTCCAACACAGAGGCGCAGAAACAAATGCTTTTTAATAGTTTTATGCTGTCACTATATAGAAGTATGTTCCTCTTATAACCTTGGGATGAATGAAAAAGAATGTGGTTGTTATTTTCGAATTTTAAAACTGGAAATGGCACTTCCTATAGGGAAGGATACCTCAGATTGCTGTTTTGTTATTCCAGCCATTCACCTATACTGACTATACAGTTCTCAAGCTCACTTTCTCCTTTGATTCTCCACTCTCCAATTTTCCAATTCTTTCTAATGAAGAGGCACAAGAAAAGCAGTGTGGCTTACTGCAGTAAGTGCTCTGAGAAACAACCTCTAACTTGGCTGCAAGTTTAGAACCATGCAAAGGAAGAGCACAGGGCAAAACCCTAACTTGAATTATTCAAATAGTTCTGTGCAGCCATACAGCTTTTGCTGGGCCTGTATGCTGGCAGATTTTTTCACCTTCGTCCAGTGTGGTCGAGACTTCTCTTTGGCAGAGTGTGTCTGCATTGAAAATGCTCTTCAGATAAAAGGAATCTTGTGTAATGTTGATGTTTCATTCTGCTTGATCATTCCTCCTCTGTCTTCCATTGAAAGAGTTTCCTTCTTGCTATTCTATGTTCTTATGTCCATGAATAGTAAGCCAAAAATGGTTTTTGAGCAGAGTGTTTGAGTCCTTTAAATATCGAAGGCATTTTCAAGTGAATAATGTCCTTGACCAATTTCATAACATTAGTCCCACTGGCAAGCAGATGACAAGGCTAAGCTAAGAGCTGTGGTTCAATAGCCTGTCATGAACTCTCAAGGTATGATACGTGCTGGTAATTTTGGCTGTGTCTCTTTCTCTAATTGGCCTCTGCTTTTATACACACCTACACAGCCCATCACAGCTTCCCTGAATTTCTTCTTGCTTTTGCTCCTGCTGAAAACATACTTTCTCTGAAGATGTGCTCCTGACATATGAGCTGATATTTTCACACAGGATGACAATACTTTTAATTATTTTCAGAAGAAAAGTACTCTTCTATGTTGAAGAAGGTCAGGGTGGGGAAGGGAAGCACTTGAGAAAAGACTCATCTATTTACTGTGTATTTATGCGGAGATGTGTGTGTGTTCAGAGCTGGGCAGTGGGAGACCTGCTTCTCAACATTTACTCCAAACTGCAATGGGAAGGAGGGTGAGAGAAGAAAAAGGTACACAGGGAATTAGGAAGAATATCTTAGTTTTATCCTTGAAAATAGGATGCTTTGTGTTTGAAGTTCAACACAGCTTTAGTCAGTGTTGGTGAACAGGGACATAATAAAATGTAAATGAGTAAAGTTGTTCAGTGTTATGTGTCAGTGTTCACTGAGAAGTTTCTTTTTGTCCATAGGGGATGACGCTGCATAAAAAAGCAGCAGAAGACAGACTGGCTAGCACTGGCTCAGGACAGTCCTTCCTGGCTAGACAAAGGCAAGCCACAAGCACAAGGAGATCTTACCCTGGTCATGTCCAGCCAGCAACAGCAAGGTAGAGATGCCTTGCCCTTAGAAAGAAAACTGCCCTGTGACCCAGGCCACTTCTGTTGCAAGTGACAACATTCAAGAAAAATCAACCAGCATCCTTTCTCTTTCTCCCTTGTTACTGCTATTATTTTACACTTCAGGAAAGGGTTTTATTATGGTTTCTCATTGTTCTGTAATGCCCTTTGCTTTTATTTTTTGGAGTCCACCTCTCTCTCTCTCTGCGTTTTTTTGAATGTGCCAAAGTTTTGAAAACATCTCTAGAGGAGTGCTGTGTAATAACAGAGTCTTACTGGTATGAAGCCTAGTCTCATGAAAAGCCTCATACTGGCTGTGTAACAATACAAACTTCCTGTCGCAGTTGATATATTTGTGACTATTAGGGTTGTTGCGCTTTATAAGGCTGTCTTCGTTCAAAGGGAATTAGGCTTTTTGTTTCATGTGCTAAACTGTTGCTTCAGAAAAAATGCTGAAAACTCATTACAGAAATCCAAAATTAGTATGTAATATTATTGTGAAATATGTTTGCTACTAAAAAACTTACCAATGGCAAAAAGAATGTTGTGGGGACAGGAGGTTGTATGTGTGGTTTTTAGTTTTGTTTACTTGTCTTGCTTGGGGGGGAGGGTCGTCTTGTTTGGGAGGTTTTTGTCCTGTTTGGCTTTTTGTTTTGGGATTTTTGGGGATGCTCCTTGAGGGTTGTTTTTTTTTAATCTCCTACATACAAAATTTGCTCTTATTTTTGGCATTTATTAGGGAAGCAGGATGATTTTTTTTTTTTTTCAGGTTACTATCTAATGGTGTTACTTCTTTTGCTGACAGAGCTGAATATTTTCAAATGGTTTGTTCCCTCTTCTTGGTCAAGTGTATGCTTAAATACATACTAGAAGAAGATTGAGAAATGTTTAGAATGCTGTGATATGCTACTCTATCATCCATTAAAAAGGCCATTTGTTTCAAATTTTTTTAATTATGGGTGAACAGTACATAACAGATCAAGGCCCTAATTACTATTGTTGATATTAACGTATTTCAGTTGTCATCCTCTGCTTAAAGACTTGCTTTTAATATACTGATTCAGGGTATAATTGTGTCAGTTGCCTTACTAATGGTACCAGTGCCTTCAGGTGAGTTTTTTGCTGACTTTGTCGGAAACTGGCTGTTTTGTTGTACTGCCTTTTTAGTGTGTAGCTTGTTGTAGCACTTCCATGTTTATCAGTGAGGTGGATGGTGAGCCATACTATTAATTTAGGTTTTGTTCCTATGAAGTTCTACTTTTCCCAGACTAATTTTCTGCTTTCCCTGTCATTTTTGTCAAAGAATTGACACAGAGGACCTGAGTATTGGTTGAAAGTTAAGTATACATACATCTTGTGGTGATTCAGTTTTAAACATTTTTCACTTAGAGACTGTTTGGACCCTAATGTACATGCAGCCTGATTTATAGATTCTTTTACCTTATTTTAATGCTCTCCCAAGTAAAAACATCTTTCATAAATCCCTTTAGAGAGAATGCATACTTGAATTTATTAATCATCTGAAGGTCTATGTCTGGGCTATGGTTGCTAGATTAGATAAAACAATGAAAGTATCTTCTGTGCAGAAAGGTAACGATGTAAAGTCTGGGACAATTTCCGTACTCAGTGAAGTGATAATCGTTGTGCTGCCTTTTACTGAGATACAGAGTGCTGAAGGGACAAGAATTCAGGTGTGTTGTCTAACAAGATGACCCCAGTTTGTGGGGTGTCTTTTGCTGATCTTATTGTGCAATACATTTTAGTCATTTGAAGAACCCTTTTTACTACATGCCATGTGTGAACAGGAGCAAATAAAATCACGTCTCTGAGGAAATTTGATGTTCTTGTTTGACATTACAGCAGTTTATGTCACCCAGAGAGAGAACCTAAGAATACCTAAAGCTTGATTTTTATATTAATCTGGCTGACTCTGTTACCAAACTGCCAAAGCTTATTTGTGAAAGCAAAGTATACTAGGACCTTGGTGGGAAGTTTTATCTCTTAATTTTGCCTAGTAATTTTGCAGGTCTGAAATAACTTGAACACGATCTGCGCACTGGAATAAAAGTACTTGCTTTTATTATTTCAGCCTTTGTTTTGTCATTTTGCCCCCAGAGTTTTGATGACGGGCAAATACCAGTGGGGGTTTGAAGATGAACAAATGCTGATTAGAAGCCTCATTTTTATGTTTTACTTCCCTGTCTTTCAAGGCTTCTTCACTTCTTGGTGGTTGTTGGATTTTATCTTCTGCCTTGTGGTTCTGGTTGGTCTTTCCTTGTCCCTTGAGATAAGACATTGAAGTATTCTCTGCAGTTCCCTTCAAGAATGTATAGTATCATTTTATTGCATCAAAGAGCAAAACAAGACTAATATTGAGTCTGTACTTTACCGTTGCTCATAGTAATTTTTGGACAAGATTGAACAAGCATTTTGTCTTTTGAGAATTCTAAAACTTGTGGAAATTCTGATATTTCCCAGAATGTGTGTTGAATATGAAAATCTAAAAATATACTGAAATCTTACAGAAATATCCACTGTAGCTGTCCAGTTCCAATAAGTAATTTGTTCTGTCTTCTAATGGTAGACATCAGGAACTTAATTCCTTGTTCTTGAGCATTTAACTTCTTTTATTTACTGGATACATAATTTCTTAATCTTTGGGCATGGATGAATGGAGTTGGTGAAATTATTAAGCCTTGTCTTCCACAAGAACAGTTTCTTTGTAGGAAGGGTTAAGTTTTATTAATTTCCTTGGTTGTTGTATAGCATTGGAAGTAGTGTGGTAGTAAGAAAAAGAAGGAGCTCAGAGTGTGACTTCAGGAAATAAGCACATGTATAGATGAGCTACCAGTGAATGCTATTTGTCTTATCTTCAGTAATAAAAGAATGCAAGCAAAAAAAGCCTCAAGCGTGTAAGACAGAATTCCCTCAGCACATTACATACTTCTAAGAAGCTTTTAGGGACACTTTTTCAGGGGCAACGAAGACTATTTACATCAAAATTGTGGTGGTAATTATTGAACCAATGCTATAGCCTGTCCAGATACACTACAAAAAACGCCAAACCCTAGAACCTTCAGACTGAGGTTAAAGAGAAAAGTTCTCCAGGACAGTGATGAAACAGCTGAAGAGTTCATGAAGAGTACATTCCTGAGTGCTGTGCCAAGGATCTGTCAAGAAAAGTATTTCTGACCGATTTTAGTTAGTGCCAATAAAAGATAACAGTTAAGGGGACAAATATTTTCATCGTTCAGAGCAGAAGCTTAGCTTCAGGTCTTAAAGGATATGTGTGCAGTCCAGTTGGTATGCTTCTGTGGAGAGTTAAGTGGTTAGTATATCTGATCAGACATTACAGAAAAGAATAATCAAGTTCCCCATTTTCTTGATAGGTAGCACTAACTACTTGGATTGTAGCATGTATTTCCCAAGTGCCGTAAAAACTGAGTAGTCATGTGTTCCACCCACAGTGAAAAGGAAAATAAACTACTAGGGCACACAGCTTTATATATTGTAAAATTAAATAAATACATAATGGCTACAAGGTGCTTTTCATTATCTCTCTGGAAATAAGCAAATGGCAATCTTAACCTGTTCTGATATCATTCGAGATAGCAGTAATGCTTCAGCAAGTTTTCTGTGGCATTCTGTTCATGGTAAGGTACATCAGCAGTTTTATATTCATTGTGTATGAAAAAATTAACAGTGAATATTACTATTACCACTTTATGTTGATCTTTAATAGTAAGTGATAAGAAAGCTGTCAAGAAGATTTAGGAGGATTTGGGAGTTTTAAGGTCCTCGATATTTTGATATGTGCAGGTAGCTTTTGTTCCTCCTTGGTTCCCTGGTATATGAAACAGCTTCACAGATGATTTTTTAGTGAGTTTAATTGCCTACAGTTTTCTGTAGATTTGGTATTTGGAAAATGGTTTTATTTTACCACTTGATTTTCTTTTAGTGAAGAGGAAGACTGTCCTGAATGTGGCTAATTTTTCTTTTTCTTATGAAGTAAAACTGTAGCTGAATTTTATTAATTTTATAGGGATTTTTGTTCTTGCCCAACATTTTGACTTTTTGCAAGGATTGATGAGGGAGGTTTTTTTTGCACTCAAAGTCAGCTATGCAATACTGACTTATGGGTTTTTGCACATGCGTTTTAGGTAGAATGTGGACTGTGTATTTTGCAGTAATATTATATTGATAAACTTTGGTATCTCCAAATGAAGTTTAGCAAATTTTGCAGGCATTTTCCTCACCAGGATTTTGCAAATAAATAGCTAAAATGGGTTACTCTGTCAAGAAATACTTTCAAGTGGTATTTTTTTCTGTAAGCCAAGTAGTCATTCTTCAGGGGTGTCACCTACAGAGTAGTTTGATAGCTGGATTATGACTGGAAATGTCATCTCAGGAAGTCAAGCGCTTACAAAGAAAACTTTTCAGAAACCCTTTCTTACAACAGCTGTTATTAGGTGGTGCTTGGAGTATGATTTATTTAGCATTCTGTTAAAATGAAGAGGTGAATCAATAAAACAATGTAGGTGTAAAGATAGGTAAGCAAGAAATTCAGTGAATGAGGCTTTTTAACTTTACGAACTGCACACAGCCCAGACGTGTCCCCTCCCAAATCTGAGCAGTCCAGCTCCCTTCTGTATTGGCAAGGGCACTGTGTTTCTACTTTGTGCCTTGCGTCAGGAGAAAAGTGAAATCTTGTGTTATCTCTTAAGTTGGTGTAGGAACAAGTAACCAGTTTCTCTTGGGCTTAGAATATGTCCGCAAGCCAAATCTTGTGGCCTGTGGCAGATGTCAGATTCTAGGTAGGATCCTAGTCATACCTCCAGTTTGTCACTTTCAAAGAATTCAAGAAAACTTCTTCAAATGACTGACTGCATTGCCTTGCTTCTGTGATCTTTCTTCCCTCAGGAAGTCCAGTGAAGCAGCAGCTTGTCAGTGACTCTGCAGGTTATAAGGGATGATTTCTTCTGTTTGAAGGTTGGAGGAGACAGATGCAAATAATTCTTTAAGTACAAAAAACTGAAGAGCAGTAGGTCTTTCACCATTTTGCATTTTGGTGTTTATTTAAAAACAATGAAACAGAACCTGAGTTTTTGGAGCTGTTTGGGTTTTTTGTTTTGTTAATTAATTTTGAATTGCAGTTGATTAAGTATTAGAGGCTTTTCCTATGTGAATAAGGCAAAAGCTATCATTATCAGCCACAGCAACCTCAGACTTCTAACAACCCGAACATCTTGACTCCGTGGCCAGCTTCACTGCAGTATTTGGAGACATTGAGGACTTACCTAGTTTTGTCTTCTCTTTTTCCTTGACTTCACTTCTGTAGATTCATTGAAGCATTGGGACACAATGTTCATTTTTTAAATGTATCAGCTCCCTGAATTAGGTAATGAGTAAATGTTGGTTGAGGAGCTCTAGAAAACTTAACAAATCATGCAGTCCCATGAGGCATTGAAGCAGTGATGGTATAGCCAAGGCAGCTTCCCAGACAAATTGTTCTGGCGTCAGATGAGTAGGAGCTCATGATAACTGCTGTGTAACTGGAGTCCTAATCTGTTAGTTCCTGGGGGATGGTTTTGCTGTTAACTGTAGTAAGGCCTAGATTCTAACCTTCACTTTTAGGCCTTGCCAAATTAATGCAGGACTGTCCTGAAAGAGATCTCTGCATTCTCTGTAATAGTTGGCTTCGGTGGCAAATCAGGAATTTCCTCTGCTGCTGTTCGCTGCGTGTATAACTTAATTTGGAGAAGTGGATATCCTTCAGTCTTCTTTGCGCTGTGTCTTGGCTCCAGACTGAAAGCAGGTTCCATTTGTCAGATAAAAATGTCTTGCTGCTCTCTTTTTGCTTCAGATCTCAGAGGTTGATCCATACAGCATGAAAAATACTGCTAGTAGAGGGAAGTCCAGGAGAGCTGGGAAGGCTTTTCTGTCTTGTGGTGCCTTTATTGATTGCTTCATATTAGAGAGGTCCTGTACTATCAGATGAAGTCAAGAGTATCACATCTCAGAAAGGGGAACATGGTTATTTTAATGTTACAAAACTTGTCATTTGTCAGGACTTTGAAGAGCTGCTAACTACAGTAGCATTGCACAAATATGAAATACTGCAAAAGCAAGTATTTCCACAGGTATAGCTTATTCTGCAAATGAAACTTGAATCCCTAATGATTATCCATAACTTTAAGAGAAGAGAAAATCAACACTAGGGGCAGTTGTTAACACGTTAGGATGCCTGTGTTTTTAGCATGATCATGAAAAGTGAGCAGAATTTTAAGAGGAAATACCAAATGGTGTAATATTTGTGGGCTTATAAAATGGTTGTTGTGAGACCATCAGGTTTTTTATTTGGATTTGCATATCATATTCATTATGCACTTTTAAATTATAGATTCTATATAGAGATTATAGTTCTCACAAAAGATTAGTAGGCAGGAGAGGAAACCTATTTCCTGGAGGTATCAGTGATTTAAAGAGAGATTTTAAAGCTTATATTTAGCAGTATCAGTGAAATCTTGGAGTAGTTATAAGCTTCACATTACAAGGCCACAGTTTTTAGAATTTGTACTCTGCTTTGTATTCTGTAGTTGTAAGAGTTATAAAAATGCAAAGTGGTGTTAATACAGCTTTGGAAGATGCTATTTTGAAAGGCTTCTCTAAAACATCTAAAGGAAACACCAGGAGGAAGACATAGAATAGATGCAGAAAGAAAAACAAACTTCAGCAGTATAAGCCAGTGAGTATTGAGTTTAGGAAGTCTGCAGGAATATAAATCTAGAGTCAGTTACTTCAAAGCAGAATCTTGGCAGAAATATTTAAGAGTTCATGTTAGACTTGAAAATGAGTAGACTCTGGTAGCTTTGGTGATTGTGTTGCAGAATCCTGCTTGCAGACAGCAGATTGTTGACTAGAGAAAGCCTGGACCATTTTAAGGTCAAATGTAGTCTGAACAGGAAAAAAGTAGTTGCTCAGATAGGTCACGTGGCTGGGTTTGGTTTGGGGTTTTTGCATCAGATCTGACTTGTCTGAGCAGTTGTGTTGGTTTTCGGAGCTGGCTTTCACAGGTTTGTGAAAAAGGCTGACATCCTTTCTGAAGCTTTGATGTGCTGAAGTTGTCCCAATCTCTTCTGTGTGTCAAAAAAACCACAAAAGGACAGCAAGAAGTTAAGGAAGATCTTAAGAGATGTATAACCACTTATTGCTGGTTAGACATCTGCCTGCCACATCCGTCTACTTATAATAAAGTAGAGCTAATGGGGTAAGGCACTGAATATTGAAGGGAAACACTTCACCAGGAAATAATCCCCCAAGACAGCAACAAGCCTTCACTTAGAGCTGGAATATTTTGGACTGGCAAGGGAAGGAAGTAAGAGAATATCGCTCCTCTAGAGACATCATCTGCTGCATACACTGCCTCTTTCTGCAGATGCTGCAGGAGTAATGACAGGTTATGCTGAGTGAATTAATCCTCACATCTTGCATCTCTGTTGTCTTCTGAAGTGTTGCTGCCTCAACAGGTAGCTTCAAAATATGTTGATTAATTTTGATGAGCTGTCCAAGAGAAAAAAGTGACAATTTTTTTAGAGAAAGAAAGAGAAAGGGCATCCGTGAAAGAGAATATATCGTACTGAGTTTAGAAGATCTCTCAAAAGTACTATTAATTCAAAGAGGAACCTACAATGTCGTTTCTGTTTTATGTGCAGCAGGACACATGAAGTGCTATTAAATAATAAGTCTGAACTAAATAATAGCCAGGCGAGACTAAACGAGTAGACTCAGTATTCATTTATGCACAGTAGAATAGATACATGCTTATGTAGCTTTAACTTTTAATTTTTTATAGACTAACTACAGTAATCTTCGTATTATTAATCCTGAACTCTGTAACTTTATGCTCCCAAGCAGTGCCAAGCAAGCTTAACAGTGATTACTCAGAATACACCTTTGCAGTTTGCTTTGAATGTGTTAATTTTTAATATTTTTATTCCATTTGTTTTATGTCTATGTATTTCTATGGAGTTCTTTTCAGCTATGGTTAGTATTCTGGGTCAGTGAATGAGAAGGAAAAAAAGAGGGATACATGAGCTTCTGTACTTGTAGCAGAAATATATTTTGTAATAAGGCCTTGAGTTTAGTTATAAATATTCTTCCCTGTCTACTTAACCTTGGGTTTCCTGTCACGGGATCTGTTCCTAGAATCATTTTTGATCAGTGCAATTCTAGGGAGAAGTGGGGCGAGAAACAGTTTGCATGCTTTGAATTCAGTCTGGTGAAGCTATTTTGCTCTTTGTAATGTCACAGTGGATGCAGTGTGAAAATGAGAATGAGCAGATTGTGCTGTGCCTTGCTGTGTAGGGTTATTTGTGTTACTTGGGGAAGCTCAAACCACCATAGCTGTGTTAGTAGAGCATTCTGTTCCAGTTCCATTGGCCAAGAAAGAGGATGCATCAAAAAAGATGGAGAAATATGCCAACCTCTCCAATTCTCTTCCAAACTTATATTCACTTCCACAGTATTGTGGCCTGCTCTGTGGGCTGCTCAGTGGCTCCTACTTAGCTTATTTTAGCAAGAACATGTATCATTTTCCTGCAATTCAAACCTGTATTTGCATGCATGAACAGAATTTGCTGGTGTAGTGCAGCAGTGATGCTCTTGTAGCGTCACACACAGGATAAGTTTGATGAAATGCAAACACTTTAAAACTTCAGTGGTGCTCAAAGGCTCAGGCAGAGTCATTACCGTCCTGATTGTCTTTTAGTATCTAACCACATGCAGTATTGAGCAGGCACCTTCGACTTTATATTGCTTTGGGTTCTTGACTGTTGTACTTGAAGACAAGCATGAGTGCCTGAGACTTCTTCATCGCTGCATAAACCTAGTTTCCATAACTGTGTTAGCTGAGAATGGTGCCCTGAAGGACTTTAATCAGAATTGCTTAAATTTGTCTGAGTTGTGTCTAAGTCTATGTGTTGTTCAAGGCTGTTTTGTTGTTCTTTCAAATCATTAGCAACCTGTTAATTTAAAGAGTTGCTCTGGCAGTGATGGTTTTCCCCGTGAATTTGCCAGCTATAAGTAGAGACAGCCTTACTGAATTGCTCTAAAAAATACCTGTTTTCTGTTTTTCTTTTTAGCAGTAATACCTTACCTGCTTTTTAACTTTCTTCTTTATTCTTCTATTTGCAGTGATGTGGTTGCATGACCTGCAGCATTATTATAACAGGGACTGTTCAGTGCATGACTTGCTTTTCTGTCCAGACTGCATAACCAAAACTTAACCAGTTCTACACTTAAGACTCATGGCCATCTGATTTCAAAGGGAGATCTACTTGCAGAGAAGCTTACCATCCCAGGGAGTTGGCTTTCCCATTTCCTGCTTCCATTTACTCTTTCTCTTCACAAAGTCTCCTGTGAGGCTAGAAGAGAGGAAATTCAGAACTCGACAGGAGACGTTCTGCAAACTGACCGAGCACTGTCAGCTCTCCATTTTACTTCTGCCTGCCCACTTTATTGAATTCTGATTAACAGTATTAACACACAGAATTCCTGCAACAGTTTCCTGTGCTCAACTACAAAAATCTAGTCTTAATAGTTCTAAAAATGCCTTTGGGTTACTGTTAAAATTTCAAAGCGCCTGTACCCTTAAAGGATCCACTTTGAGTCTTTACATAATTAAAGTAAAACGAAGGAGGTGTTTTACCAGGAGAAATGACTAATGAATTGCTGCTTGGCCATCCCATCTTCCTTAGAAAATGAGGCAAGGTTCATCTGCAGATCTCTGAGCCAGGCAAACTCCCCGGGCAGTATTTTGTTCGCAGACACTGCCTGCTGCCTCACTATGTATATACACAGTAGTTTGTGGCTGTTGTATTTTTCTCTACATTTTATCTGTATTGTCAGTTTCTTTCAGAAACTTCTTTTTCTTTTCTATCTGTATACAATTGTTAAAACAATCTGAAGAAAGAATGGAATGGAGGGAAGTATGAAAGCCGCCTACACTTGCAGTATTACACAGACTGTCCTTGCCAGTTTGTCATTTTTTGGGTCGTTCACCTGTACTATTTTTCTTTTTTTCTTTCTTATCGCAGTCTTAGCTATTTAATTTCTATTTGCACTAGCTTGGCTGTTCCTTTGTATTAGGAATTTTAGCTGAAAGGTTTGCCATATGTAGACAGTGTAACTCAAAATGCTTTGTACTGCCTGTATTAATTTAAAAAGCTGCTTATTTAATATTCTTAAATATCTGCACATTTGTACTACTGTATCTTTGTTTTGTATTGGGCATCCAGTACTGGCAAGATTCAGAAGACGAGGGAGTGCTGTAGTGTTGTATGCTAAGAGGTTTATTGTGTAGGAGTTAGTCTGTAATGAACGGATGTGGGGGCTTTTAAGCCATAGGACTTGCCAGAAAATCTGAAGTCTGAATGAATACTGTAAGTGGTTTGGTTTAAGTCCAGTTCTAGAGAAACCCCATTCTTGTTCACTTGGATCTTAATCCTGCAAAAACATAAACACGTATGTACTCGTTCTGCTTATTCAGGCAGTAGCACAACCACCCCCATGCTGAGAAGTGTGCCTGCAGGTCTCTGCAGTCACTTCTGGTTGCAGAACACAGTGCAAGCCTCATGCCTGGCCCGTCAAGAGAGGTCCTGGGCTGAGCTGTGTGTTCAGCCCTCCAGGTCCTGATGCCCCTGTGCCGCCAGCGTTGTGCAGGATGACTTGTGGAAGGACAGATCATGTCCCCCACGGCAGGGGCTGTGCCAGTCGGCACAGGGAAGGGCCAGGGGGAATGGGCTTCAGGCACACCACACAGTAGAGGGGGGGAATAAGCATTAAGATCCCAGTGAGAAGTGTGTGGCATATTCTCTTCTGGATCCTGCACCAGACAGGGGAGCCAGTGGCTGCCAGGTGCTGTGGCTGACAGTGGTCCGGGAAGATTTCCGGAGGGGGATATGTCTCCCAGTCCACCAGGACCTGGGACAGTGAAGTCTGATGTGACCTGCAGGCAGGATCTTTGGTTTGGTGATGAGCAGGAGGGTATTCCTGCAGCAGAGACACAGCAGCACTTTCATCAGACTGAGTCCAGCGAAGCGCTGAAGGATTTGTCTTTCCAGGTCCTCGCCACTGACCCCCTGTTACGTGTTGGGACAAGTGGAAAAACTCCTCTTTGTTGGGTATTAGAGCATGGATTGTTTCTCATTTCCAAGTGCTGCTCTGTCCGGGACCACACCAGCCCCACACCAGGCTGGGTGCACACCCCGGGTCGGCGCCATGCGGGGCGGGAGGGGATGGCTGTTTTCATGCACCCGCCTGCACGAGCGTCCGGATAGAGCTGAGCAGTACCTCATTTCTCCAAGTGCTCTCTGCAAATTAGAGACTAAGTATCAGTTGTTCTTGAGCCTGAAGACATTTGTATGTAAGTGTTTAGCTTGTCTGAAGTTGTCTGAGTTCACTCATGCAACAGAGATGCCTAGTGGAGACAGCAGCTTTCAGTGAGTGAGCCGGCCACTTGGGTTGGGTGAGCCGAGTATCTCTGTCATGAAGTGATGGTGAGCTCACAACTCAGAAGTGATCTCCAGCATGTCTCTGATATACTAACTTTGTTTGTGCTGCATAGAAAACTTTTACTTTCTTAATAGCAGCTTGTTTGACAGTCCTGAATTAAGTGTTGACCAATTATCAAAGTAACTGTTTGTGAAGTTGCCAGTGATATATTTTCTGTAAACGAATTGATTCCAAGAGTTCAAAATATTAATTTCCCATTTCAGTTCATCCACGATTTGTGTAACTACCAGATTGTCATGGTAGCAGCATTAATATACATATGTGTATATAGAAAAAAGATTGTCAGTGATGTTCATTGGACTCAAAAGGTTTAATATTTTTTCCCAATCAAATCCACTAATGCTTCCAAGGTGACAGAGTGTACAGTTGTTAAACAAGTTGTAAATAAACGCTTATATAAAATGTCAATGCTTGGTTTTCCTTTACTTGGTAGTTGGTTACAAATGAAGGCCAGGGCACACAGTTCAACCATGGCACTGTGGGTTTGAGTCTGCAGTGCTGTTCTGCTCTGTGAGGTGCTGGGGGCTGCTGCAGTCAGTCAGTCCATAACAGGGTCCGCTGTGGTGTGGGAATAACACAGGTAATACAAGCCTTGCCTTTCAATACACTTAGGATCACTCAGGATGTACTACATGACAGCTCGGGGGGGTGGGGCACATCCACCTCTGGGCTGCTTCAGTATCCTGGCCTGATTCCAGGATTCACCAATGGCATCATGAGCATGCAAAGGATGATGGATGCTGTGCTGGAAAGCATTCCACCGAAGTGCCCATTGCAGCAGGAACTGCCTGACATGTTTTACCTCTCAAAGCCAAGGCTAAATGAATTTCTCTTGCTGAGGGAAGTTTCACTACCTGTGTATCCAATGCAGGGATGGGATGGGACATTGCTGATATGGAGAGAAATAATTGTCCTTCCTCTTGTCTATTTGAAAGAGAACTCTTGAAACACATTCCAAGCTAGCTAGAGGAGATGTTGTTTATTTTGCACAGGGTGCTCATTTGTGCATTTCCACCAGCCAAGCACAGCCCATGCCATCTTCATCAGATGTATGCACAAAAGTTACAAGGTAGTGTATGGCACTTATAATGATGATGTCACTTTTAATCTACAGTGATTGGCTCTTAGAATTTCTCTTTAAAGACACAGTATAGTTTTATTTTACTACACGTGTTCTGTGAGTCAGGGTCTCTTATTCCAAGGGGGTGGGATTTTCAGTATTATAATGAAGGCAGTCCCCTTCAGACCTTTAAAGTTCATTTCATTTGCCATCTTCTTGCTAACAAGATACATGTCCTTTATCTGAGGATGTGCTCATCCTCTGGGGCCCTTTGTCCATTCAGTCACCAGGAGCTGAAGACAAAGCAGTTCTCCTAAGCCTCGACAGCTGTTTAAATAGTGTCTTCCGGGGTAAATTCCAACCTTCCTGCTGCAAACCCATCATCACTTTGCACGGATCAGCCCCTTTGCCATCAGGTATGTGGGGAGGAGGAAGCCATGTTGGACATTGTCAGTTGTGAAAGAGGGCAGCACCCCACAGGACACAGATAGATAATGCAGCCACGATTCCCATGTGTGCTGCTGGGGCCGAGCAGCCTCACAGGGGCTGCTCTGTAGAGGGACAAAGAGGCCAAAGCAGGGAGGATGCCCACCATGGGCTGCGACATCACTGTGGCAGCAGTGGAAGTACCCTGCGTGAGGTGTTCGTGGGCTGGGGGTGACTGTTGAGTCCCACGGGCTGCAGCCGGCGCTCTCCTGAGCCCCACGCAGCATAAGGCACAGGCAGGAGTTGCAGGGCCTCACTCCTTGCGGCGGTGATTCATTCGCCCTCGTTCTTTACCATGCCCATTCCCACACCATTGCTCTTTTTCACCTTGGTCATTACTTAAGCACTGCCTGCCTTTGACTCCATCCCCTCTCCTCCGCCCCACCAGCCTCTCCTTCCTTTCACTGTGCTTTCTTTTCCATCCCAGGCTCCCTCTCTCACTGCCCAGTGCAGCAAGAACCCCGCAAACAACCCTTGTTCCTGTCCCCCCGCTCCGTCCTTCAGATGCTCCTGCAGCAGCTCCCAAGGCCGCTGTCTCCATCCTCCAGCATTTATCCTTTCCTATGTCCCACAGGGTGTATGGGGACTGCACTCCACCTCACCCCACTACAGTTGCTGGTCCAACAGTGAGGACACAGCATTGTAGGCTGTCTTCTGCTGGTACCTCTCCTGCAAACCCCACAGCTGCAAGGGCCCTGCTTCCTGTAGCTTCAGTGTTTAAGGAAGCACCAGCCACTGCTGTGTTAAAAGGACATGGTGGGAACGCAAGCCAGAAGCTGCACAGTTCCTCTTTTTACATCTTTTTCCCCACAAGTAACTTTGAGCACTGGGCTGTGCAAATAATACCCCGAAATGACTCTTGCGCACACAGGCCTGTGCAATACAGCAGAGCCCAGCACGTTTTATCCCCATGGGGCGCCCTACAAGCACAAGTGGACGGCACTGCTGCAGAGAAGGCTGCCCTTCAGCGCAGGACACAGCACGGCAGCGGGGGCTTCAGCAGCGCCAGGCGCACGCACACAGCACCTCTGCCGCCGGAGCTGAAAGGATGAAACGGCCTCAAAGCAGCCCCCTTGTTTAGCACCGCGGGCTGGTGCAGAGATGAGGGCGAGGTAGGCAAGGCAAGGGAAAGAGGCAAGGGAAAAAAGGAAAAGGAAGAAGATTGAGTGATGCTAATGGGAAAATGTGTGCAGAGATAGTTTCTGGGCCAAGCTGCATCAGTCACAGCCCCCTGCAAGCACAGCTGCAGGCCAAAAACCCTTCCTGAGGCAACAGAGAGGAAGGAAAAGGCCCAGTTGAAACCACACACCCTACCCCCACCCCCGCCCCC